>JAIPMN010016086.1:0-11173 GCA_020650975.1 Apostichopus californicus
TATAATATATATATTATTAATATATATATTATTTATATTATATATATATTATGTAAGATGTTTAGAAACCTCAGGATCTCACTGAAACTTGACAACGGTTCATCGAAACACAAGGTTTCCTTCATGAGAAGAAAGCCTTATCGGATTACTTTGGGCAGAATTTTAGTCTTCATATTTTAGGGTCCAAGAGTAAAGAGGACTTTGAATGCTAGTTATCTTTCTCTAGCTATTTATCTTTAAACTATGCTTAATATCGGGAACACTCCTTTAAAGCTAACTTGTTAAGTACATACAAGATACCCATGTTTGACCTACTGCCTCTTTTCTGTGAAACCAGCTACCAGACCATATTATATTTTGCACACTAAACTTTCTATGTTTAAGAGTTACCTAAAGACACATTTCTTTACTTGTTGACTTGTTTGTTAAGCACCAAGAGCAGCTACTTCTTGTTTCTGATTTGGCGCTTTATCAAGGATGAGCCTGGGGTAAAAAAAAAATCATGGAACTTTGCAAAAAATGCGTATGCTACAGTGTGTTAGGATAATAGTTTTTGTCCCCGAGGTAGAAAAGAAATCACGGATATTCCACGAATTCGCGGAAAAAGCTCATGCTTGCTTTATAAATTCACTGTACTATTATTACTATTATTGATGAAGTCAGAGGTTTGTATTGTATCTGAGGGACTTGCCTAATGGTGTTTGTATTAGCGTAGTGCAGTCACTTTAACTGATGACCTAAAGCTCCTTTAAAGAGTGACTTTCTCACAAAGTGTTTATAGAGATACAATCTGGACTGACAAAAGTGGTTTTGAAAGGTGTACAACCGATCAAAATTAAATATCGTGTCTGAAATCATCCCAAAATATCACAAGTTTCTAACAAGACACACATATAACATTTCATTCTACTAACCCTGCTACACAAAAGATAGTTTTGTGCATGCTTGTTATCGCCCACACTAATATATCTATTTGTTAAATGTGTCCTTCCCCTAAGAACAGGTTGAGTCTTGGAAGGCTGTCATTATGACAAATTTGACATTGGCAAGAAAAGTAGACCACTCCTGTGATGAATATGTATGGCATACTCAATTCAGAAGACATCATAAATATTTATATCAAGTAATGAATATGCATTGCTAGCACATAATGCCAATAAGGGCAGTACAACATTAAATGGAAACACACATCTTCTGACACGTCAGAAAGATACATAAGTGGTACACTTTGTGATGACGAGAATTAGTCCATTATCCATAGGTTGCATTTTTCAGCTCTCTCGACCTCAACTTACTGAAACTTTATCTCTCCTGCAAACAGATTGGTTAGTTTGGAAGAGTTGATTTGTTCACACCTTGCCATGTCTGCTATAGTGATTTGGCTACTAGCTGTGTGATGAGTTGCATAATAGACAAATAGGCAGCTCAACTAAGGTGCGTAAAGATGGGACTGATCACTCAGCTAACCAACTGGAAAAAACCTGCCATTCATTACAAACGGCGGGTTTTTGGATGCAACATATAGCTAATGGACACTTTCGCGGCATGGTCAATGTGATCCAGAATATACTCAATTTACACAATATGTCATAAATATTATAGACTAAAATATTTGAAATCACTTCATGGATATTTACTAATAATACAAATGACTGAATAGTCAGTACCTTAACCACAGACAAACATCTTCTGACATGCTACAAAATATTCTATATTGATAATTAACATTGTCTACCAGGTCACTTAGTCATCTCACACCACCACGACTGCTTTTGTATTCCGCTTAAATCACGATCATTCATAACAGTTAACATAAGAAAAAGCATTTCCTTGCACAAAACATCTCTTTTTGCACATTTATGTCCTTCACAAGCGATAACATTAAGGATGTTTGCAAAGCAAATATGTGAATAATTTGTTTGCGTCGTCTATGAGGTACAGTACGTTATCCATATCGATCATCATGTTATATCATAAATATTCAGTGAAATTCAAGATACACCTCACTACAGAAACTCATAAATATTCATGACCAATGTAAATCGTCAACGAGTTAGCAACCTCACTGCGGAAACGTATTCAATCTTCCAATTTTTCATGGAAACTGATGAACAAGTACAAACTGTGTGAGAAAAACCAGGACTTCATCAAACCGCACTGATACATATAACTATCGGCAACATCACACAGAATACACTTTAGAGACAATCTAAACTAAGTTGAAACCATAAATATTGATAGCCCATGCATATTGTCTTTGTGTAATCCTAGACATAAAAATTAATATTCTTAAATACTGAATTTTCTAATTGAGCTTTCAAGTAAAGGCATCACGTTTGTAAAATACCCCACTTCCTCCCACCCCCCCCCACTTCCCCCTCCCCTACATTAAAATCAAAATTGTGTTCCTTCTCGTTCAGATTAGATTTGGTGCACAGCTTTTGCATTCAGTCTTAAATTGTTTTATTTCCATTTTTTTTCATTTTTTTTTTTATGAATATCTGATAACATCCTAATGTTAATCAATCATGACAACCAATAAACAGAGACAAACAAACAAACAAAGAAAATAAAAACAGAATTGTGGTAAAGAGAAACAAAGATTGCAATGAAAGTGAATCTACAGTCTCGAGTCGACCCTGTGTGTTTCAACGCAACCTTTTTGGCTATCGTGCTTTTCCCTCTAATTTTCAAATCACTTTCCTCTCACTCAAACGAGCATCTAGCCAGGAAAAAAACCTCCAGAAAGGTCCGGCAAGCAGGACAGCCTACTCGACTGCTTTAATCTAATCCCTTTAATCTAATCCCTCACACCGATAGAGAGCCTTCCCTGAAGTCCGTTTTTCCGATCAAACAATTCACCAGAGCGGGTTTGTTGTTTTTGCTGTCTTCTTTGGCCTTCATTAGTATTTCTTTGATCCCTTCTGCGTTCTCTTCGCTGAGACGGTAACCGGTCCCGCCGTAGCCTATTGCGACTTTGTCATAGTCGCAGAACTGTAGAGGGTGACGAGAGAAGAACAATGATGATAATAATGATAATAATATATGCATTTATATAGCGCTAATTTTGTACAAAACATTCAAAAGCGCTTAACAAAGACAAAGAAAAAGCCAACCAGTCGGGTCAATCAAAATAAGCAAGATTAAATAGATACATTTTTAACTTTACCTTGAAAGCATCCAGGGTCAAGGAGTCAATACACATCAGTTCTACTGGAAGTGTATTCCACAACCGGGGTTCCTTGTAGGCAAAAGCCTTATTGCCTAACGTATTATGATTGATACGAGGAACATGCAGGGTGATTCGAGAATGTGAGCGCAAAGAGTAAGAACTAGACTTCAATAACACAAATTCAAGAGTTTCTGATCAGAAAGGTATGTTAAAAACAAACAAAAATTTTGCAAAGGATAACAATTCCCAGCTAGAAGAAATATCACCAATGTCAGTCTTGGCCGATGTTCCAATCCCGATATGGGCCCGATGCCGATATGGGCCCGATGCCGAGTGAAATATTTTGTAAACCAACGGGCAACAAATTGCGATACGCAAACTTGATTCTCAAAAATACAATCTTTTCATCAATCAATCAATCTTTTAACAAACTGCATCCATGATACTCTTTGCAGCTTTTAATAAGGATACACAGTTTATGGAATGATGTAGTAGGTACATTACAATAATTGCAATGAATGATTTTCTCGGTAACAAAATCCTGCAAATGTTAATATTTCTTCAAACAATCATGAAAAATAAACATCAACACATCACAATATTCAGCATCACTATCATAAACATAAGCCATAAAACAACAGTGCATTTTACATTAAAAAATGTTCGTGTTACCAGTCTCCCTGTTATTTTGTCGTCACTTCAGGGCAAGTAAAAATTTATCAGGGCAAGTGAATTATGGAAGCTTACTTGCCCGACTGGGCAAGTTGCTTTAAACCAAAGGTTCCCTAACTGGGGTGCATGAACCCCCAGGGGGTGCGTGAGTCCATCCCAGGGGGTTCGTGAGATGTTTCTGAAAGTCCAAACTAGAGTACTTTTTGTTAAAATCTGATATATCATATAATTTAGTAATGTACAAAAGTCGTACCTATCGACAAACTCTTTTCGCGTTCCATACTCATATGTTGCCATAAAAGTACCGTACCGTGCATGTGAAAAAATAACTGAATTATGAAACAGACACAGACTGCATGACTTTGGTGAAGTTGGTGTACGAATGACAGTACATCATGAAGATAAAGAGCTGATCTGATCTTGAAGTTTCCAAATGAATATTTGTTCATCTCTTGTTTTTTTTCATTACAATATTACACTATGAACTTGATCTTTTACGAAGCACTGTTATGCCTATTATAGTATAATAATGACTCAGATCGTGTCTCGAAAAGTTGGGGGTTCGTGGACAACTCTGACATCCACAGAGGGTTCGTGGCGGGATAAAGTTAGGGAAACCCTGCTTTAAACGTTAATGTACAGCCCTGTCTACAGGACATCAGAAGCACTGTGCAAGTTAGTTTGATAAGCTACTACTGTGATATATATATACATTGTTTTATCAAATGTTTTCAACGTCGCGTAAGTTCTGCTTACATTGCGTTTGACCGCGATATATTATTCGTAGGTCTGAAAATGCCATGTTCACAACTTTGATTGTGCAAAAAGTTTCTTGGATTCTTGCCAAGAATATAATGCAAGGTCATAACAGGTGTCAGTGGGAATATTCAGTTTTTATTATATTGTGTTCAATTGTATAATACAACAGCCAGATTGATCAAATTGACTTTACCATGCAACAAAGACTGCTATGTACCTCACTATGTGAAGTGGCCTGACTGGGTCTGGTTACAAATCGTTATCGGTAAATATTTTCAAAACTTGTGTCTTGTTTCTTTGACCAGCTGATTGGCATATCGGAAATCCAAACTGAGTCTAAAGAAATGAGTTGTTAAGGACAGATTAATGAATCGTCGCATGTAACAAGAAGGCTTTGTTGCGCCCAAAAAATTTTCAATATTGGTTTGCTGTTATCGGCAAGGAGGCTAAATTTTACTAAAAAATACCGATACACCACCAATGATGCAAATATCGGTCGATACCGAAACACAACACTATCAGTGATCATGGAAACTACAAAATGGCTTGGTCTTTCTTTCCCTTTTGTATGTGGTGTTCTCCACCAACCATTCTTCCAAGAAATCTCTATACCCCCCCCCCCCCCGGGAAGCAAAATTCGCGTTGTGATTTATCGCATTAGCCATGACGAGCCTCTTTCTCCACACAAATGTAGCGAACATCAACAGCGTCTAACAAATTTCCCTCAGAGCTCATTTTACTAAGAAATGAGTTGAAAATACTTTGTGAACTAATTTTGCAAAATATCTGTTATTGGAAATACAGAATATGTTACATCTCCTGGCTGTGTAACTTTTCTTCCCTGGCAGGATTCTTGAAGAGGATTCAAACCAGGATGGGCTGCGTTAAATTTCTCTAAAAATTTATGAAAGACAAAATATCGATATATTTTTTTCTTGCCAAAACTGTTTCAAAGACAAGACCAGGATGATAATGCCACACTCTACTCTTTTTTTTTCTCTCTTCAAAGTCGTTGCTATCCTCCTTGCCTCGTCCTTCTATCTTCGCTCTTTCTGTTCTTCTGTCTGTCCGGTTCTTCATCTTCTTCTTCGGTGTTTCTCTATGTGTTTCTCTATGTGTTTGTCTGTGTGTTTCTCTGTGTGTTTCTCTATGCGTTTCTCTATGTCTCTCTATGCGGTTCTCTATGTCTTTCTTTCCCCTTTGAACTTAATTTAAGTGTTTCCTTGTTTCATATTTCTACTCCTTCACTAGCTGAGATAACAGCCTTGCTGTTTTTCTAGTGTCCTTCATATGTTAACCTTCCTACCGTAATGTCAAGTTTTGTAATTAATCTCGTACAAACATACGAGAAATAAATTTAAAATTAATCTGAATCTTGAAATAACGAGAGTGAACTCACCGTCAAGTCACAAGCCACCCTCGAACTGAACATCTTCTCTTGGTCTCGTACGATCTGAGTCCAGCAGGCGTCGTTGCCTACCACGGCAATCACCGGTATCTTATGTCTACTGAAGGTGTCAAACTCGGCCACGCTGTAACCCAGAGTCCCGTCCCCGTAGATGATCCAGACCTCGCAGTCCGGTCGGCACAGCTTGGCACCGAGAGCGAAACCCCCGCCCACTCCCAGAGTGCCGAAGGCTCCCGGGTCCAGCCACTTCAAGGGTCCACGGGGCCTAGAGGGAAGGAAGGTTAAACAATTTAGGGATACGAGGATTTAGGTATGAAGTTACAGAGATTATTATACAAATACAAAACCATTACAAACAGGATATATATGATTGACTGTTGCTATTGGTTACGGCTTGCAAGAAAATATGAACGCAGGTATTATTTTTTTGGTTTGTCACTCTGGCAAGCTATTGATAACATCAAAGCAACAGAGTAAGGTTTTCTGGTTAATACTTTATGCATCCCTGTGTTGGGACAAAAAAAAATGATGTCACTTTCTTCAGCTCTGTTTGGACTAATGCTAAATAATGTAAGAAGGACAATCTTTATAGATGACTGGCATACAATAGTCAAGACTGTATTGTTGTAATAATAAGTATATTTTTCACCATTCAAACCAAGGGTGCATGCATTCTGTTGAATTCAGTTTAAGAGGTTTTCAAAAAATTTGACTGTTCACAACCCTCAACCCACCCCATCCCAAGAAACTACCCCATGTCAGGATGTCAACTGTGCTACCAAATGTGTACACCTAAGTAGATTGTAATAAGCTGAAGTAAGTCCACCTCATCACTCCCCCCCCCCTCCACCTGTCTACCTTCAAAGTAACTCCTCTAAGCGTTAACTGTTCTACCTATGACATCAAAGCAAATCCTTTTGTGACAATGCTTTAGTTGAGACACCCCACCCCACCACAACCTCTCCAACCTCAAGTAATTCAATTTAACTATTTAATCTTCACTAACTGTGAATCAGACCAAACTAGACTTTAACAACCCTACAGCAGATCTCTCTGTTCCTCTTAAAAATTTCCTTTGACCCGAGGATGTCCAGAACACACTACCACTGTGCACTCCAAACTAGACTTTACCGACCCTTCACAAAACTGTTTCCACTTAATATTTCCTCCTACCTGAGGATGTACGCTGCGCTGCCGACAAAGTCCCCTCCGTCAGCTACTATGATGCTCTCCTCATCCATCGCCTCCTCCACCTGGTAGAGGACCTTCAGAGGATTCAGGAAATGATTCACTTTATCTTCAGCTTTCTTTCTGCAATATTAAAAACAAAAATACGGCGATTAACGCTTAAATACGCTAAAAAAGTCATCTCCTACTGGGAGGACGGAACAGTGCACTGTAACTTCACAATGCTATAAAAGGGAACAAGTGCCATTCTGAAAAGACAATGATACCAACAAACTCTCTGATTTTTGCAGCGTGGTTTAGTTCTACCATTCATCTCGGTGCTTTTCGTTGATGGCTTCATCAGCTTCCACTAGATCGACATGGATTTCGACGTGGATTTATAACTTGTCGAGTTGTGTCAGAGCAAGGAGAATGTGACAAAAGATTAAAAGAAAGTAACCAGTAATTGTGGGTGAAAAAAAATTGTGAAAAGGGATTCAGATTACAAATGTTTCCCTATTTCAACTGAGGCAACAATTTTATCTTTGGGATGTTTATATTCAATTTGTATCAAACATAAATGGAGGTTATATTGTGTTCATATTGATTTTTGCACACTGCAACTACAGTACCAATTAAATACAGCAACATATATGTGTCACATAGTATGCAGAGTTTAAATAGGGAACACAAAACTGCTGTCTACCATCAAGCCTAGCCTACTGTCAGACAGAAGTTTGGATGAAATAATTCTTTTATATATAATAATATTTGCTTTTTATATAGTGCTTTATACCAGCGATAGGTTTCAAAGCGCTTTACAGATGTTATATTACCTCTGGTCAATGATAACCCAGAGACAATCCCTCCAGTCAGCAGCAGTTATATACTGCGCCCATTGACAAGTTTATACCTCACAGGTACTCATTTAACCCCTGGGTGGAGAGAGGCAAGTGAGATAAAGCATCTTGCCCAAGGACACAACTTAATGAACTAGGCAGGAATCGAACCAGCAATCCTTGGATCACGAGTCTGACGCCTTAGCCAATTGGCAACCACGCTCTCACTATATATGGCACAAAATACACTGGGAGACTGCAAGTTAAGGCTAGCTTCATGCATGCTAACCACATGATCTTGTCAACACATTGTCAGATTTTCTCAAACTAAATAGCAGGGCAAATAGACATTCCCATATCTCTCAAAACAGGCAAAACTTTCAAGACAAGCAAAATCAAATTTATTTCAAATTTTTTATCAACCTTTGAGACCTTGTGAACACATTCAGCCCATTATTACAACACTATAAATGTCACAGTTAAGTATCATATTAGTATCATTTTGGTCATTTTGGTAATGGCTTTTAGCCATGTCGCACCGTTGTTGTGGAACAAGTTACCATCAGAAATATGAAGCCTTACCTCTATCAGCACTTTCAAATCAGCGTTAAAGACGTTTTATTTCAAACAAACCCATGGTTAAGTATATTTAATTGTATTTTTGTATTTTGCCTATGTTTTGTTAAGTGCAATGAACCATAGGATTTTGCACTATATAAGCACTGGTGTAATAATAATCATAATATAAAGTCAAATTTATTTCAATGATAACAGTTTGAAAAGAGACCTAGGCTCTGACTCGACACTGAACTAAAAGGAAAAAGTAAAACAGAAGGAAAATGCCCAAGAAAGCGGCTGGACATGCAGACTAACAACTTGGATCACACTTAACAACTCCATTCCCCCCTCCTCCCCCCCCCCTTTTCATTGAGGCTGTGACCATTCGATCATGGTGGAAGTAGGCCAAGAAAAGTCCTGCAACAGAAGCGAGAGAGATATCCCCTCTGTCTTGGAGCAATTTCAGATATTTTACGGAGTTGACTTACAAGTTCGACGTTTCCTTCTCTTCGTCTCTGGCCTTCAACGATTGTATCCACTCGCTGCTACAGTTAAATCCTGTCAGACCCTTGGATACCTCCAGCAAGAAGGAACCTACATCCGCCTGTACTGCCAGGGCTGGTCTCCACATGACACCGGCATTCTGAACAACAACAGAAATAAGATCGATTAACATTAGACAAGTAAATTAGAAATTAGAAAATTAATATATTATGAATGAAAGGCCACAAGAAAGCCAGTTGAGACAATTTTTTCATGCTAATAGATAGAAACATGAATATTCATACTGCTCATACTGTAGCAGTTCCAGTGCTTTGAAGCGTGACACTACAGTATGAACAGTTTTGGACTGCTTTCATCTCGATAAACACACACATGAAAAAGATACATATATGCCTTGAATATGCATAGAGTCCTCTAATTGTTATGAATATGTAATCCCTACAACAAGATGCTGACTCTTGTTTCTGTTGACAGCTATGATCTTGAATCGTTCACTGAGTTAAACACTGACATGTATAAATATATCTATGGCCTTTGAATATGCATAGCAGTCCTCTAAAATGTCATGAATATGTATATACTTACAAGAAGAAGTTGACTCTTGTTACTGTTGACAGCTATGATCTTGAATCGTTCACTGAGTTAAACACTGACATGTATAAATATATCTATGGCCTTTGAATATGCATAGCAGTCCTCTAAATGTAATGAATATGTATATACATACAAGAAGAAGTTGACTCTTGTTTCTGTTGACAGCTATGATCTTGGATCGATTACTGAGTTAAACACACACATGAATATAACTATGGCCTTTGAATATGCATAGAGAGTCCTCTAAATGTAATGAATATGTATATGCTTACAAGAAGAAGTTGACTCTTGTTTCTGTTGACAGCTATGATCTTGGATCGTTTACTGAGCACTCGACCGTAATTAAGTCTGAAGTCGGGAACAGCACCTGGGAAGAGGGAGACATTTAAAAATGAGGGTTGAACGACTTGGAAGCACAGCACATAAGTGAACAACTGGAGGAAGGGTTTCTCAGATTCATCACAGATAGGGTCTCATCGGGGGTGCGAGAATGTTACCAGTTCATAGGCTGGGGTAGATAGGGGTGCATAGGTAAAGGAGACAGACTGGTGAGGAGGGAAGTAAGTCAGAGTTAATACCAGTCACTTCACTCAATTAAAGTCATTTAACTGATGATTTCTCTGTACGGAGTCTGGTCGTCGACTGGTTGGTTACCGAATTACCTCAACGGGAAGAATTTCACAACGTTCTCCTCCTCGTATAACTCTTCATATTCAGAGGTTGGTGCATGCCTTGTCGAAACAATGTAACACCCCTCACGAGAGAAATCAGATTTAAAAAAAAGAGAGAAACGCCAAAAGGGTTTTCCAAGAAAAATTTCGAAAAGAAATTTTGTATCTACAAGCGATCTGAATTACTACTGATATATACCTTTAACAGTAAACCTTCAAGAATGCTGTTAGTGTACAGGTTTTATATTACAACTCCTGCTACGTTCTTAAAATAAGGAAACTTTCAATATCATCTCCAAACCTGACTAAGCCAAAACTATACCACTTTTGTACACACATAACAAACAGAACCCTGTAATAGCAAAGCTGTGAGGTATGGTAGGTTTCAACTAAGCAGTTTCACGTTCAACTCATTCCAGCGCATGCCACAAATGGAAAATAGAAAGTGAAAAGAATATGCCCATTTATTTATACTTAGTTACCCTTTCTAAATATGAAGGGAAAATATATGAAAACCTGATATTTGGCTTCTCTATTTCCTGTTATTTGCTATTATTTCCTGTTATTTCCTGTTAGGCACTCTACTGTACATCAGAAAGCATAGTAGACAAGAAGGAAGTAACTCATATGACATGAAATCCATGGGCTATTTTGGTTTGCATCGCTATTGTTCTTTACTGTATTTCTTTGCGACAGTTTGTTTTCCTCAAATTTCCATTGTCATTGGAGCAGATGCAACCGTTGCATTATTTGAATGTGGGATTGGGGGAGGAAATTGTAAAACAATAAAAAATTGTAAAACAATGGACTGGGGAAAGTTTACTGTCCT
>JAIPMN010016089.1:0-13623 GCA_020650975.1 Apostichopus californicus
TCTCTGCTGTCGTAATACTCATCTATGCCACTGACCCACCCCCCTCCCCCGGGAGACACGTTGCTCTCGGATGACGACTGCTTACCTGAAATGCTAGCGCTCTAAGGGCTGGAATTGGAATCACCGCTGCGGACAAAAACCCGCAAATATTAATGCAGGAACTCAACAAGACGCTGACTCCCGCTCTCCTTAAGATTTCTCCTGTATAGTACTGTACAAAGAAGAAACAGAGAAAACCAGAGAACCAAAATTAAGAGTAATCAGATGAAGACAAAAGAGCCTTACGTAGGGTTATGCTGACTCCCCCTCTCCTTTATATTTCTCCTGTGTAGTAATGAGAATAGTTCAGAAACAAAGAAAACCAACATTAAGATTAATCAGATGAAGACATAAAGCGGGTTACGTAAGGTTAAACTGACTCCCCCTCTCCTTAATATTTCTCCTGTGTAGTAATGAGAATAGTTCAGAAACAAAGAAAACCAACATTAAGATTAATCAGATGAAGACATAAAGCGGGTTACGTAAGGTTAAACTGACTCCCCCTCTCCTTAATATTTCTCCTGTGTAGTAATGTACATAAAAGAAACAAAGATAGCTGAAATTAAGATTAATCAGATGAAGACATAAAGGGTTAGTGTTAACGATCCAATTAATCCGTTTTTCATCTTCATGACGTAAAAGGTATCCTTCTCACAAAGACAGTTGTGAATGGGACAGGGACTTTTTGAAAGAAATGGGAAAGGATGGCGGTGATGGGGGAGAGGGATGGGGTAATGATGAGTGAAGGCAGTGAGGGGGGGGGGGAGAGGAACAATGCAAGATTATAACACATGAAATTAATTACATCTCATCTGTCTAGATATAGATCCTTCTGTTAAGTGTTTTCAACAGTTGTGTAGGGGGGGGGGGCATGGAAGAGGTGGGGAGCTGTGGGAGGTTGTGTTGGGATGGGTGTGGCAGAGTAATAATCCAAGTGTCATTTTTCCTATCCCCTTACCTCTAATCTCCAGCTTGCTATACCAGTATTGCCCTGTTACTGATTCGCCGGGTGGTCTTCTCAACGTCATTTGACACTGATAAAAGTTCTGTCACACCTAATTGTGCGGGTCTACGTCATAGCTCACTAGGCTGAAATACTTCCACAAATTGGATAAACAGCGGCCCATTACTTTCATTGTGCTAGGGATTATTACAAGTCTAATCTATTTAATGCCGCCAGCTTTTTTCTGTTAAATTTAGAACCAGCAAGAGTTGCAATGTTCTATTTCCTAGTTCCACATCAAATTACATCTGGCATGCCTCGGATTCCTATCTAAGACGCGGAGAGGTTAATACGGCGGAGGAAACAGGCCTGTATACATGTGAAGTACCAGCACACAGTGTAGTTGGGATGCCTAATCGATCTTTCTATATTATGATAAATCTACCCCGAAGAGGGAGAGGAGAAAACGACCGACCTGTCGCAGGAAGTACTAAACTGCTTGTCGTACAGTCAAGTACCAATAAGTTTGATAACTTTTAAAGGAGTTACATTGGAATGAAACCATCCAAAAGTTCCAACTATTGGAATACGAATGGAGGACTTCATCCTACTCTGGCTCGAAAACACAAGCGGTTCTGCGAGCATCTACTTGAAGTTAATGAATATGCATGAACCAACTCATCGAGCATAACATTAATACGAATATATGCAGAAATTGAGAAAGAGGAATTAAGGTATATAGCATAAAACACAGCTTAAATTATGTGTACAGAAAGAGGATTAACACACCAAGTATCACAAGGTTGTTAATCCTATTCAAGGTATCCCCTTCCTGCCTTCTCTCTCCTTCCTACCCCTCTACTACCCCTCCCTACCCCTCTTCCCATCTTCCTGTCCACCGAGGAAAAAGTCCAATATATAGATTTATAGATTTGAAAATCTTTGGTCATAAGTTCAAACTCACTAAAGTTCACTAGATGTTTGGAGATCAACTGGATTGAAGTTATATTCATAACGATCTACAGGTAAAATTTATGCCCAGTAGTACATGGAATGTATCCCCGAACGAACGGAACATCCACCTAGAAAAATATTGTCCCTGTTGCCGTTAGCAACGTTTAGAGTAACATCAGAAAAACCCGACTTGAGTTGCTGTACTAAGGTGCACCACCCCTACTACAAAAACAACAAGAAGCCAGGCATGACAGAGAGAGAGGGAAACAAGAAAAGAAAAAAAGAAGAAAAAGATGATGGGTAGGGATAGGAGGTGGCTTAGGCAGCTTAAATATAGAAAGACTACATACATACACCTTCCCTTCAAATGACACCAGTCAAATCAAATGTCATATTTTAGCCTTCATTCAAACTAGCAGTGAAAAGGGCAGAAATAGGCAGATTGGAATGCGACCACCCACAGGCCAACCCTGTCCATGGCACAAACCAGGGTGTAATCTGTGTTCTGTGTGTGTGTGTGTGCCCTCAACATGCCAAGCTTCTCTGCAGCTTTGTGTTGATCTTTTCTCCAAATATTTATAGGCAGAGAACACAACTGGATGTAAACACATCAGCTGGCTGTTCCCACTTCCAGGCTCCCAGGTTATAAACAAACCATAAATTTCAGAGGAGCCTACCAGTGCAGCAGTATAAAAAGACTGATGGAGGGGGGGGGGGGAGGCTTGACTGTAGAGTGGCTTTATACAAGGCCCAGACTGGTTACCAAGGACAATAATAATCCATTATAAACAAGAAAACCATGCCTACAAGATGATGATGATTATGATGCAATTGCCCATTCAAAATATATACCCAAGTTACCAGGGTTTGTGTATAGTACTACCTAAATCCTTTGGAAGAATCATGGGAATTTTATCTTAAAAAATATAATTTCATTGCCTTACATCATGTGTTTTTTTTTATTATATTATTTTTTATTATTAATATATTAATATATACTTGAGTCATTAATGGTATAACAAACAGTGTTTTGAAAAGGAAATATTCTAGCAAACATTTTGGGCTTAAATTACAGGCTTTAATCATGTACTGACCAATTAATATCCTTGAAAACTGAAATCAAGAATGAAACAGTGCACTTTCGTAACACATGGTGCAGTTTTGTTGTGCAGGAAAAACCACTCGCAGGGCTTTTAGTCCTACAACCTGAAGGAGTACTGATCATTATTCAGACCTTATCCAGACTTGACATCTGAAAGTTTGATGTATTAGAAATCCACATTGATTTGATAGAGTTATGACTTGTAATGTTAAACTATTAATGTTAAAATCTATCCAAAATAAAATAATATCTGGCCAACTTAATTATTAGTTTTGATTCTACTGTTGAATCCTGAAATTTAATCATTCCTAACATGTCACCTCCATTTCCCCGACAATGAATGTTCTCATCTTTACTTCAACATGAGAAATGTTACATGTTGCATTGGATTTGCAACAAATCTGGTGGTAACTTAATTCAAAAGGAAAGATAAGGCAACCCTGAACAAAACTGTAACTCTTTAATTCACAGAAATCGCATCAGGAACTGTCGTTATGATTCACAAACTATCAAAAAGAAAGTCCGGAGAAGAAATAATCACTTCTATTTCAGTAAAATTTGTGGGACACAAAATTTTCGGGAATGTACTTTTAACGATTCATAACTTTCTAACTACGTGTTAATTACATAAGTGTAATTTAAGAGAACTATCGATATTATGTGGTCTGTAGGAATGCATTCCCTTCCAACACAAAACTAGCTCTTTGAGTCTTTTAACATAGTTGACTAACAGATGATACACAGAACCCTCCATCATTCCCCTCCCCCCCCCCACCCTCCTCCTTCCCTAACCTTGTAAACAGTACAAGCAAACCATTTATTTTAACCAGAAAAATGTCAGAAAATGTCAAAGGAAAAGTAGAGAAGGTGATTGACCTCGAGGCAGGTGACTATGTATTTGTCTTAATGACTAACATTGTATCCTAAGTATATCCTATTTATATCCTACATATCCTGTGTATATCCTACACATATATATCCTATATTTAGTACACTACTATTTGTACATGGGGATAAGTATATACAGGCGGAATGCCATTATTCCATTAAGAATTAACATACTCACCACAATGCCATGTATGAGTCATTAGCCCAGAAATGGAGTTCTTATAAAGAGGCATAGGTTTTATGGTTCTAGCCTGTAATAATAAATAACATTATAAGACCTCTTATTTGTTTGGCTGTAGGACGAGACCACCCAAGATACCCAATCCACCTACCTATCCAGGAGTAAGCCCGAGCAATATCCCCCTGCCTCTGGATATGACATACACAACAGCTGTATAGAGGTTTCTTTATACTGAGACAGATTTCATCAAACTGTACAAGTGCATTTTGAAAAATCTCTGTGATCATACAGTGTAATGAATGATGCACTAGAAAAACTCCAGTTATTTTGGCAAATTGAAGGGGAGGAGATATGGCTCCTCCAAGATTTCTACCTTTTACCTCCCAGTAATTTCAGCAATAAAGCTTGGTTAGTTGTTTGTTTTCATAAGGCATGTCAGTGTCCTTATGGCTGGAAATACTCTTGACCCAATAAAGACCTCTGACCATGCAATCAGGCCATTCCCATGCCTTTTCCTAGCTCATATGCACAGTACTACACACATGCTTCACCATTTGAACCAGGTTTGCTAACCAGAGGAATGTGAGAACATGTGACAGGCCACCCATGAATTCACACAATGATTAAAATGACTATTATATGCACCTCACAATTCACACTCCCTGGTACACTCAAAATCAAGATTTACAAATATCCCTGAAAATTCAAATTTTCATCACACATATATGCCAGCAAACAAACAACCTGATATTTGCAACACATTAAAAGGGGGAGGGGGCGTTGGAGGTGGTGGGTTGAAGGATTCGACCACATTTTTTATCAAAAGTTACCAGATCACATTCAAACATGCTCTAAACTTTCTATGTACATTCAAAAGTCTACTTAAGACACATCTTTTCACTTGTTCTTTTGTAAATTAATCTGCTTTCTTTGTAAAGCGCCTTCAGCAGTGACTTTTGTCTACTAATTTGGCGCTACATAAGTCTCATTTATTATTATTATAATCTTACTTATGAGTGATGCTTGGTAGATAGATGGCAACATTTTCAGAAACTGGCATTTGAACAGCTGATTTAAATGCAACATGAGACATGAGATTAACACATTCTCAACGACACGTGAAGTACTGTAAATCCTCGAACGAGAAAATGTTTAACAATTGAGGCCACATTTGTAGTATTTTTTAAACCTTAAAAATAATATTCGAGGATACTGATGAATTACAAACTGAGCTTGTATATACGGTGAGCCATCGAACGGCCATTCCTTTTTTAGACGTCATGTTACTGCAGACACCTGCCTGGTTCAATCCTTTTTTTTTCCTTTTTTTTGTTTAATTGCAAAACTCTGTAATTTTAAATTAAATACCTCATGTAGTTTGTCTTTTATTGTATTGGAAATACTTTGGGGAAAAACTTTTGACGCTGGGTTTAATAGACACATAATAGCTAGTCGAATCGGAGACCTTTCGACTTAATGTTCGTCGGGACCAACAATAATATGACATATTCAACAGTAGAGTATTAACGGCAAAATATTACGGGATTTTTTTTTTTTTATAAAACCTCTATAAATCTTTGCAAGCAGACAACAGGAAAGGGGCCACTTGAGAGGCGACACATCATCATAAAAAAACGAGAAAGGATTTCCTTGGGGATCTGTCAAGACATTGTTCCTCCCCTGCTAGACCCTAACTCGACTATATTCCATGAAAAGGGATAAACAAGCCACTAGTCAGCATACCTTAATAACCATTTTTGTTAGCAAAAGAAGATAAAAAGTGAAGCCCACTGATAGACCACGATGACTGATCATCCTCCTGGATTCTTACCAGAGGCAATCAAATTCCAATCAGCGACTCTAGTACCTGCCACGGAATAGCAGCCATTCCGACTACCCTCAGCTATGCCGCATCATGCATTATAAACCGCCTCCCTCTCTCTCTCTTACAAGTGGCTCGACCATTAACAGCCAACATAGTTTTTTTTTCCACTTTGCACTCTCTGACGTTAAGCATGGACAAGAGTGAAAGGTGTAGTACACATGTATGGAGTTTAATGGAGTTGATAGACCACCCTGCTGTGGTAAAAAGGAGTTTTATGGACTGCAAGAAAGCAGCTGGGACAAGAACAAAGTAGGTAGATTAACCAACGAACCAATTAATCAATACCACGGCAACGTTTAAAATTCATCGCCCGCCCCTTCCATCCCCCCTTCCCATCACCATTCTCTCTCTCTTTTTCCATAACTCTGAATTCTCACACTCTGCTCTTAATTTCCTCTGCCCCTGTGTCCATCATCCCCAGTCTGCTGCCCCCAATATTATCATCATCTGCAGGGAATATTTAAACAGTGTAACATTTTTGAAGACTTTTGTCTATAATAAATATTCCTGTGTAAAACACCGCTATAAATACTATCTTTTGGACCCGTAAAGTAACTTGACCCTTTTGCATAGCATTCTCCAATGCGATCCTGGTATAAACTATTCCCTGTCATCTATCTCTTACATCACAAAGTCTACAAATTTTCCAATAAAACATCTATCAATCAATCAATCAATCGATCGATTTTTTCCCTTTTACTATTATTCACATCCAAGAATGAGGAATCATAAATTTCCAAAAAATGTGTACTCTTTCTCTATTTAGTCATTTAAAAGTTGACTGATGCCATCATCAAATTTCAACTGGAAAAAAAAAAGAGCTGTACTTATGATAAACAGTTCACCATGAGCTGTCCCAACTGACCTCCCCTGGTCTGTGCTCAATGACCTTATCCAAACAGGCTATGACATAATCATACAGCTATATCCTACTCATCAATAACTTCAAGGACTAGATAAACAAACAGTGCACACCCAATTTACAAGTAAACCCCATAAACAGCTAAAACAGAGAGCAGACTTATACATTGGACTTGTATTAGGGGTACTGTACAACAGCATGAGTATGATGGTTACATATACTGTACATAGAATTCCTCTTGTCATGAATACCAAACCAGTATGAGTACATGGAAAATTCCTCTTGGAATGAGTACCAGTAGAAGTACAAGTAGCATCTTCCTTGGTATGAGTACCAATATTAGTACAAGAAGCATTCTCCTTGCAAGTAGGAGTACTAATATGACAACATTAACAAGAAGAATTCCTCCTGGAATGAGTACCAGTAGAAGTACAAAGAGCATCTTCCCTAGTTTAAGTACCAATATGAGTACAAGGGGAATTTCCCTTGGAATGAGTACCAAACATGAATACATTAACAAGAAGAATTCCTCTTGGTATGAGTACCAGTAGAAGTACAAGGAGCATCTTCCTTGGTATGAGTACCAATATGAGTACCCATATATGAGTACAAGTAACATTTCCAGATATGAGTACCAGTATGACTACAAGAAGAATTCCTCTTGGTATGAGTACCAGTAGAAGTACAAGGAGCATCTTCCTTGGTAAATGAGTACCAATATGAGTACCCATATATGAGTACAAGTAACATTTCCAGATATGAGTACCGGTATGACTACAAGAAGGACTCCTCTGGTGTGAGTACCAGTAGAAATACAAGGAGCATTCTCATGGAATGAGTACCAATATGAGTACAAGTAGCAGTTCCCTTGGTATGTGTACCAGTATTCATAAGTACAAGTAGAACCTTGGAATGAGTACAAGAATGTGTGCCTCTAAGCACCAGTGTGTGAGTACCGCATATATATTCCACTATTTAGAAATCTATATACTTGATTTTCAAATTGCCCACAGTGATGAGTTACCAATAACCAATGAGGTTTTCGAGTACAGACAGTTATGCAAGAATGCGAGTGTGATGAGGACAAGGACTAGCTAAAATTTCTACTGGCCAGGACGTATCAAGTATTCAATTTTCAACAGTATTCTAGCTGATATGGTCAAACCTACGGATAGCAATGCAGAAATTATAGATACGGGAGATGTCGTACATCTTTCAATTCAATGATTCTCTCTCTGTCAACCAGTGTTGGGTTCAGTTCCCATCCATTACATTTAGCTGATTTCAACACAGTGCGTAACTGCCCCACCCCATCCCCCCACCCCCCCGTCACCCCCCATCAACCAACAGAGTTGCTACTGTACTCCAACACAGTTCCCTGTGCATACAACCACCCATTGGATTTGTACATGTTTTTGCACCATGGAGCCTAACTTACTACCCATGCACCAGTTCCCAGTGCATACAACCAACCACCCATTGGATTTGTACATGTTTTTGCACCACGGAGCCTAACTTACTATACCCATGCACCAATCTATATACCACCACACTGCATGTAATACCCATTCATGTCCACTTGCCCTGTATATCTTTCAGCAATCTCAGCTATATGAGAATTCACGCCAAGGTTAGCACAACATAACATCTCCCCATGAGTGCATGGCAGACTGTTAAGCTAAGGAGACCCCATCCTTCATAAAACAACATACAGCAATCATAACACTGGAAGACACATTACTTCCTGAATGCAAGGCCAAGCAAGCAAGACCTTCCATATCATTAATTCCTACATCATGGGCTATCTCCACAAGTTGCCATGGTAACAGTCATTTTGCCCACTGTTTGCTCTCTTGACCAGTTTTAAAAAAAATAAAACAGAAAAACATGTAATAAATACAACCTGTTAATATCACTTGCAAGGTCCATAAAATTGTTCAAGTCTAATTATCCTTTTCCATTGTTTTTAATGGAAAATTAACTTAATGTACATATTTTAACTGATTATTTAATCCATTTTATAATATGAAATTAGATCAATAGGTTATCACAAATTGCCTAAACGTGTTATTCAGAACTGAAAAGATCTTCATAAACCAAGTTTAACTCTCAATTCAGCAATATTTATTCAATATTTACTTGGTTCTTGGTCCCATGGTGTATTTACATTTAACAACTTTACACGGTAAAGCCTCCAGAGTAAATGACAAGCTGCAAACCACTGCAGGTTAATTGCTTTAATTACTTGAACAATCTGTCCAAGTGAAAACAGAGGCTTACTTCTTTCTTTTCACTTTTTTCCTATTCAAACTTTCCAAGCTTAATATTAAGTACAAACTATTTAGAAATCAGTAAAGTACTGCTCGCTTACTCTTTGTTAACAGTAACAATGATGATTTTTTGGTGACAGTTTTTGTTTCCAAATTAAATGTGGTTCCAAAAAGTTCACTAATTATGACTTTAATCTTTCCTTTTGTGTCATATAAATCAAAGGGATTTTATCAAAAAGACCAATATATTACATCATCCGATATTAATCTGCATCGACAGAGGCATGCATCCAGTAACGAGGGCTTATCACGATCTAAATCCTACTAGAAAAACATCAGAAAGTTTTGAAGGGAAGACCTACTGCACTCAGTCTTCTTTGAACAAATAAACATTGAAATCCATTGGAAAATTTTCACAATTTCGACTCAGGAATTATAGATTGTGTTACAAATAATAAGCACCTCAGAAGCTGGTTAATATATAAAGTAACTACTCCCTCAGAGATTATTCTGACTACCCAATTGCTGAAATGATTTACTGTTAGTGCAAGGTTCAATGTCATTGCAGTTTGTTTTTTTTCTTTCTTTATTTTCTTGTTTCATCTAGGGGTATGGAATAGCTCCCGGCAGAAGTAAAAATATACATCACCGCTCGCTCCATCGACTACCATTAAGCAAACATTCCCCTCCCCCATTGTTTGAACTTATTCCTCAGTTCGCATCTGAGTACACAAATGCCAACAAACGGTGACCCACCCTGTTGTAAAATACACTCTGATTTTACATTGTACCCTCTACCTCCAAATTGCCATCCACCTGAGAGCTAAAACAATAATCACCTCTTTTACGAGGTTCTTGAACCTCAATGCCTGCTCTATTCCTTTTCCCTTTCCGTATCCATGATAAATCTCTTTGGGAGGGCACCGCCAAAAAAAATCTTTACAAAGTTAACTCCAGACTTGTACGTTTACATATCGTCAAAGACAATTTCATGCCAGAACAGAAAGAGATGACATATTCCAGAACAATTCAGATTTTGTCTTTTTTCCCCCTAACCCTGGGTAGTGACAACTTTTCTAGACTAGCATATATACATAAAATTTGAAGTAGAAAAAAAAGTTGAAATGAACTACCCCCATATGTTAGCACTGGGAGCAGATAGACTAGCCTACACTTTTAAGAACTCTCAAGGCCCTGCGAGTAGCCGATAAACTAGCCTCGTCCAGAACTGTTGAATCAAGCAGCGAAAATTACTAGATTCCATCTCAAGATAAGGATTCTATCACTACAGAAATATTGTTTAAACTGTTTCGGATAAAGAGATCTAGACCAGATGCTTTTGTGAGCAGCTACCTAGTCCAAGCATCTAGACCTGTTGCTCCTGTGAGCAGCTCACTGGCCCACACATCTAGTACTGCTGCTCCTGTGCACAGATAACAAGCCCACACATCTAGTCCTACTGCTCCTGTGAACAGATAACTAACACACACATCTAGACCTGTTGCTCCTGTGAGCAGATTAGCCCACACATCTAGACCTGTTGCTCCTGTGAGCAGATACTAGCAAACCCATTGAGACCTGTTGCTCCTGTGATCAGATAACACAAATCAAGAAATGATGCTCCTGTGAGCAGATAATTAGCCCACACATCTAGACCTGTTGCTCATGTGAGCAGATAACTAACCTACACATCTAGACCTGTTGCTCCTGTGAGCAGAGAACTAACCCACACATCTAGACCTGTTGCTCCTGTGAGCAGATAACTATCCTAGATAACTGCATCCTTACAACAGTGCATGAAAACATTCTCTTTTACAACAACGATTGTGATCTATTCAACATGCCTACAGAGAGTGAAGACTGCAGAATAACCTTCAAGTTGTGTCTCAACCATTGCACCTTAAAAGGCTCATGATCTGAGCTTCATCCATCATTCCACCATCCAATTCAACCATCAAACGGAAGAAAAATCGCATAACTAATATGGGCAAGATGATGTAGACAAGAGCACATTATGTATTGTTACTATTGTACATTATGTACATACAGACCACAGTTAATTATGAGAGACGAAGTCCAGAGCTTTCAACAACAAAAAAATGCTTTACATAAAACCTTAAAATTATTTGTTGCATCAAACCCTTTCCAATCAGTTCCCTTCCCAACCCCTTTCAAGCCATAACTTCACCCTTCTTTCAACATACCAGTATCTAGCCTATAGACATATTTAAATCCCCCTATACTGCTGGTGCCTCTTCCCTTGCCCCCCCCTTCATTCTCAATCCTCAATAGAAAGCCCACTATATTTCTCCACCCCTCCCCCCCATCTATATTTTGCTATTCATGTTCACAATGCTATTTTTTTTTACCCTGCATCATTACAGGCCAGTCTCATGCAATTAAAGCGTAAATCAAGAGACACATATAAAGTCTGGAGTCAGACGGTTTGTAACCTTCCTGGCAGTTATTCTTATAAATATATATATCGCCCACCCCTACAATCTATCGCCAAAGTTTATAAATAGAACAGCATCTAAGTTTTCCTGGCTTTGACTTTTACAGACTTTTCACCTCTCTTCCAGACAGCGGGAGGAGGGAAAAAGATGACGGACATTCAAAGATGTTGACAGTGACAGCAGGTAAGATAATGATGAGGGGGAGCTTCATGTTTGAGAGTAGAGGAAGTCATAAATTAACACAAATCTTTGAAATCTACCACAGGCAAAGAAGCAACAAAAAAAACACACAAAAAAAAAAGATACAGGTTACTCCATCGCCATCTCAACTGGGTGAAGAAACAGGCCGATAAATTGGGCGGTGAGAAGCCTAATTAAATGCTAAACCATCCATCATATCGCATTTCTTTCTTCGAAGGAGAGATAAAAATATTTTCTCAATGTCATGGACTAACAGCTAGCTGCCATTGTGAGTTTTTTATTCAAAATGAAGAAAAATAATGTTCTTCAAGTGATGGTGTAATTTGGGACCACATGAAAATATGACACATCCACATTTTAATGGGGGGGAGGAGGAGTATTTGAACCTTGGAAACTTTGGCTTAACAAGTGTAGGCTGAGGACGGAAATTGTTAGCATCAAAATGATTACTTTACGACATAACAGGGACAGTGAAGGATTATGCAAAGGTTTGATCGCTGATTAGGATTTCAATAGAAAGAAAAACTTTGTTTTTAAATACTTCCCTGAAAATGACTGATTTTTGAAATTTTATGTGAAAATGTGCTCAACATTTATTATACATGTGCAAATTTTTCTTGTTGGCAATTTAACTGATCTAATTTCTACAAATCTAGCTTTCGCAATGTGTTACATAACTGAACAGCTTAATTACACATATTTTGACCAAAAATTTGAAGACACTCAGATTTGTTAATTTACCTTGGCAGTATCTTCGCAAATAAGTTCACCGTACCGGTCCCTATTAAGGTGTAGGTTTACTCAACAGAGAATGGAAAGCATCTGCCAATTCACTTTAAATGAGTTAAAATACTACTACCCTGTATATCAATGCAAATATAACAAGTAAAATATGACAGTTCTTGAAAGAATAAGTTGGCGACATTTCTTCATTCTTTCTTTACACTGGACACAAACAAATATTAGTTAGCTCAACAACAAAATAATTTACTTGGTAAAAAATGATCTGGACAAAACTTTGCAAAATTACATCATCATTTAACTTCGTTTTGTGAATAACACGTTAAGAGACTTGCCAGCACGCTTAGAAGTTTGGCGTACTTTCCCGTTGCTATGGTAAAATCCTCACGTGTCAGAAAGTGTGTTTTCATGGGTATACATCATTATAGGTCCCTGGGCTATAGCTACTGTATACATATTTATCTATATATATTATATATATACATATATACCACACTGTACAATGTTGTATACAATGTTCTGAATGCCCAATGGGCTAAAGCTAAAGCAGTGTTAATGGCTGGCTCATCCCAACTCTAAATTGTGACACACACCTGGCCTGATTGTTGGCTAACAGTCTTTTTTTTTCTCCACAATGGGATATTTCTGTCCTTGCCACATAACTATGGAGGGCTGATTCTGACATTAATAGGGGCAAAAGAGGGAATATTTATGACCCGAAGAAGTAAAAGGTTACCACCTCTACAAGTTGTGGACAGAAACGGCATAAATCTTCCTGACAGGGCATCCTGAGTGTGACAGTACAGACTAACTAGTTACAACATCTCCTGCATGCTCATCGGTATTTACCCCCCCCCCCCAAAAAAAATTAAATTTAAGGAAGAAGAGGAGAGAGAGAGATCTATTTTAAGGACTGGAGAGACAATGAATTTATATGGGAAGAGTGGGGGGGGGGGGGTCCGGCCTCAGGTTGCTCTTCTGGTTTGGTACAGGGCAATGGGAATTTAAGTCAGAGAGATCAGAAGAACCAGTCATAAGTTACCGGTGATCAACGGTGGTAAAGGCGAACCTGAACGATTCTTTTTTGGGGGGGGGGGGGGG
>JAIPMN010016089.1:13633-23733 GCA_020650975.1 Apostichopus californicus
GGGGGGGGGGGGGGGAGAGAGGAGGGCTTCGTGAAGCAAATTGTGGTCTTCCTGCCCTCGGAGTGTGAATAAAGTAGTATATTATAAACACCGACTGGAATATCTTGTCCTGGGGAATGTTGAAGGTGACATTTACAAGCTGTTATATTTTAAAGTATGAATGTGTAAACTCATAACACCACCTCTCCACACACAGACACACCCAGGATGGATGGACACCTGCATATCTCTCACAGCTGTCACACACCCACCCGGGTAACCTAAGTCTAGCCACTACCTACCTAGTGACAGGTTATATATTTATGTACACAGCAATAAAACATTGTCGGCGAAATGTTGGGAATGAAAGGTTCCTGTGGCATAGCTGTAAAATAAGTCCAATGTTTAAAAAATAACAAAAATGCTATATAATCCACTGCAAGAATTTACAGACTATTTGTAAGGCAATATCTGGACAATTGACACAATTTCAAAATATGGTTTCAAACTCTAGATACGGTTCTTCAGAGGTCACTCAAATTTTGAGTGGGGTAAACCGGTAACAGGTGAAGTTCTCTTGAACCGTAACAGGTGAAGTTCTCTTGAACGAGGACTGGGATTGAGTAAGTGTTCAGTATTCAAAGACATGTCAGTTGGCTTACATTTTGCACCAACTTCACCACAATCTGCGGGGATTCCGTACAGAAACGATCGTAATTAATATACATTCAAAACCCTCTCTTCAGTCCACCAATTATCGCACCATGGTAGACGAAATTGGAAAATGCTCCAAAAAGTTTGCCAATGAAATAATTTTAAAAATAATAATACGGTAGGTTTTCTTTGCAAGATTCCATGTTGTGTTACACAATGCACATATGACTTGCTAAACAGGAGTTACCTTACGGTTGTAACCACACCCCATGCCACTTCTCCATACCCCTTCCCCATGCCCCTCCCTTCCCCCATTCATTTCATCTGAGGGGTATCCACTTACGTGTAAGTAGGCTATTTCAAGGGTTTTGAGGCCGAGTGACATGAAGTTAAATGAGTTCACTCTTGCAAAACTGAAATATGACCAAATGAAAATGAAACTGCCACAGAGGGAGGGACTTACCACAAATGGAATTTCAGAAGGTATTGATGTGGCTGAATGAGCCAATAGGAACATATCGTCGACCCCGACTCCCAATGCCAAGAAAGGAAGCACCTGAGTTGTGGCTGCGTTGAACATGATACCTATCCAGGCACAGAAACCGAGAGATGCTGCCACAGAAAACGTGACCAGCACCACTCCACCTAGCCCCACCCCACCCTGTGATTTGACTCC
This sequence comes from Apostichopus californicus, assembly GCA_020650975.1. NCBI lineage: Eukaryota > Metazoa > Echinodermata > Holothuroidea > Aspidochirotida > Stichopodidae > Apostichopus > Apostichopus californicus. Next base: position 14,943 of record JAIPMN010016089.1, read on the forward strand.
GTCGTGGATCTTCAACATGGTTAAGAAGGCATAGATAACCTGCAAGGGAGAGAGGAGAATGTGGAACAGTCACAAAACGAGAGAGCGAGGAGAGTTTTATGCAAAATGGAAGGAAAAAATTGTCAAAGGAAACATTCATAGAGTACATCTAGTTTGCAGCAACAAGAGGCTCAAAATCATTCATCCCATTCTAAACATTTTCTCTCCCCTACACCCCCCCCCCCTTTTATTTTTCTCATCATTCAAATTTAACATTGTCATGACAATTTTAAAAATCAAGTTTCTATTCATATTTACGCAATTCAGCGCAAAGGTTATATTAATGTGATGTTCCACCAATTTCTGTCTTTTGCTTTTGGAGTTTTCAAATTGCCCGACAAAGTACCGCATAAAAGCGCTAAATGTTTCCTTTTTAGCGGAGTCCCTATCCACAGGAGATGACTTAGCACAACCTTCAACATGCCAGAAACATCTACTGTTATATGTATCTAGATATATATCAATATCTATATATCAATATCTATATATATCTATTTATCAATATATACATATATATCTATATTATCCTGTAAACTTAGTATTAAGCAGTTTGCCTTTTTCATCCTAGGTCAAGTTTCAATGGCACTAAACAAGGACATAGCAGCTCCATAACCAACAATATAACCACAGGATGCTGCTGACCTAATAATATTAAAACAAAATGAGATTCACTTGATGGAAAGTATATAATAACTTCCAAATATCATTCACAAAGGTGAACTCACCATGAGGCAGTATCCTAGAGCTACCCGTATTACACTCATCTCTGAAAACTCTGCCAAGAGATCATTCAGAGCCGTCGATGTGAACGCGTTCACATCCTGAGTTGAATTTACACTGGAACTGTTACGTACAGTCTGGAAGGGAGAAATAAAATGCGATCAACGATCTGTGTGAAGCCTAATTTCCAACATATGAATTTTATTCTTATTTTTTCTTTTTTTTCTTGTGGGGTGTGGAGTGTGATACTGTCTCAGCACAACGTTGCCCTCCTAGTAACGCTATGACTACTCACATGTGAATCTCGTTCGCTCTCCATCCGTCACGAACTGTGACCCAGTCTGAGCACGAACTTACATGCTTTGTTCTTATGGATACAATATCATTAATTTGGGTTGTTGTACTCATTATAGGGGAAGTCAAATGCAAAATATGAGAGCCTATAAAGTTGCCTATCTGGAGATATCGTGTTTACAACGATTTCAAGTTTGACCCGTGGTGACCTTAAATGAACTCTGCCCTACCTCAAATTGTGTAGAAACTTTACACTACATAAGGCTATCCTACCATGCGTATATGAGCTCCTTTGACGTTCAGGTTCTGGAGATACAGCAGTTTTGAGATTTTCACATATTGCCCTCTGCTGACCCCAAATGACCTTCAATCTCCATCGAAAACAATAGGGTTCTTGTACCAATTATGGGGAAGCCACATGCCAAATATGTGAACAGCAGAAGTTAACTATCTTGATAAATTGTGTATACAAGCTAGGATGTCACATACATACACATACACGAATGCACGCCAACTTGACTGCATATGCTTATCCCCTACCTATGGCAAGTAACCAAAACACCAAACAAGCGTACAAATATAAACGCACAAAACCACTGTGTCTGAGAGAATGACCTACCTCCGTAAACTTGCGTTGCCAAGCATCTAAGACTTCGAGGGCTTTCTCCCTCGACCATCGTGTGCCAGCAACTTTATCGTGGTTCCGCCAGGAGTTGTACATATCCTGCTCCCCTTTCAGTTGAATAACTGTTTGCAGTGCTTCAGCACTGACAAAAAGAGAAAGAAGGATAAAAATGTTAAAAAATCGGTTCTGACATTAACTTCATATCCACCACAATGATCAAATCTCTATCCAATCTTGATGAAGGATTCCTCCCCTCCATCCAAATATTTTTTTATTTTTATTTTTCACTCTTGTTTCATGCAAGTTTCTAGCTTCAACAGGTATTTATTCAACATTTGAAACATTTCTGTACTGCTAGCTTTGCAATAGCATCCCTCAACTCCTCCAAAATTACAAATCTCCATCAAACTTTAGTTCCTCTCTCCCATCTCCATCTTCCCCTCTCCACCCCTCCCCAATCGCTCCCCATATCCCATCCAAAGTCCTAAACCTCCCCAAGCCCTCGCCACACTTACCTCTTAATATACCCGCTTGAATTTTTTAAAGTACCACCAATGATCAATTCCTCAGGCCACTCCATTAACTTTTTGGCAAATCCTTGACATCCACCAGTGAGATAATAACCAATATCTGGGACCTGGAATAAATATCAACAAAAAAATACATGAAATCATTGTACTAATATGCATATTTCATTGTCAAATCTTAAGGACTGCTAAATTGTGAGATGGTCCCCCAGTTCGCTCAAGTGGCCATTGAAGAGCATGTCGAACCAACAGCCACTTTTTCATTGAAAGTGGCCCCTGGTCCTGACCATTTTCTGGTACACGAATTCAGAAAGGGTAATAATGCAACCTTCCATAGGAGGACAGTCCACACACTATGGGGCACAACCCAAAGTGGGTGACCATACCTATTTAGGTGGGTCACACGGTTGTTTCCAGGCGTCAGAAAATTGGTCTACAGTTTTCAGAGCTTGCCGAGAAGATGGTATAGGTTATTTTTTTGTGGTAAACTTAGAAGTCCAAATGTCCAAACTAGTTGCCTTGCATTCCGAGCATCGATTCCGAGTGGGGGGAGGGAGGGGGAGGTGGGTGTGACTGGTGCTCATTCCTCATGGGAGATCTTGGGTTGTGGGTCTGCTGCAATAACAAGACACAAAGACTCACCTGCCCACTGGCTTTATTTGGAGCTGTTTGAGGACACTCCGGATCCTGTGGATTTAGGCACGGCCTATCCACATACCCGTGACCAATACCCGTCTGCAGTGTGCGGAAGAAACAAAATCTTGCGTTGTTAATATGTGGACAGGTTTCCATATTACAGATGTAAATGGATTTAATACAAATGTCACAGTCTGCGGTGTGACATCTTTTGCATTTACAAATTTCACAAGTGAACGAACAGTTGCATATCATGCTAGTTTGCTTCATAAAGGCAGCCTGTGTAGTTTTAGTCTGCAAATTTTTTTTTCCAAAGCTACTGAGAATTATTAAAATTAACAATTATTTAAGGTAATATTAAATATATTATAATTATAAAAGGTCACACATGATCACACTCTAGGTTACAACAACAACCCCTCCCATAACCCTGGCCCAGCCTTTTTCATCGAATAAAGGTTAATAAACGACTAATGCTAGACTTTGATTCAATCCTTGATGCTTCATTGCACAGACGCTTTACATAGTGGTAAAGAATATGTCAAAACCATACTGGAAAATGTGAGTATTTGCCGTTTAACAAATAATAAGAATTGGGACATATTTTATTGCTATGAATAATTAATTACAGGTTAAGTACCAGCTAACTGCACCTTTCTTGTGGGCGAAAACTACTTTGTAATGTTTCATATAGCAATATATCTGTTTCAACATTTCTAAACAATATCAAAACACAAGATGTGTCACATGTATAGCATGTGAGCACACTGTTATTTTTTTTGGGGGGGGGGGGGAGATTTCTATTTTGCAAATGATGTAAAGCAGATATTTTAACACCTTGCTCCCATAGCAATGACATTTTATGCTACTTAATAATTGTAAACTAATTCATTTCGATAACAGGGTACACACTGAATAAAAGAACAAAAACAAAGACACCACTTCACATCACATATAGGATCCTACAAAAAGTTGCATCAAAATAACTTACACTATTAAACATTTCTTGCATGGGTTCAAGGTATTCTCTGTAAGCTTCAGAAATATCTATGAGTCCTACTGGATCTAAATTTGTCCACCTGAATGTATTATTGTATGTTCTGCAAAAAGAAAAGAAAAAAGAAGAATGAACAATGGAAAAAGAAAAAAAAAAAAAACATAACCAAAGAAGACATTTTGTTTGTTTTTAAAGATAAGATCTTACACCAACGCAACATAATTTGTGGTTCATGAATGTCACAGGTGTACTTTCAGGAATGTCGTTATCAGATCAAACCAACAATTTATTTCTCCTTATGATGCCTCCAGTACAGGTTCATCTCTGAGGGAGCTATCAGATCACTAAGAAAACCAGGTAAATTGTAGCAAACATCAATTTCTGAATGTGTCATTGTTATTGCCAATCATGTTAGTTCCATCTAAAAACCGTGTACTGTTTTCTCTGCACACGATAAATAATAACGACAGTCGAGATGCAAAAAAAACTTCTCCTGATGGAAGCGGATACTCAAATAGACAGGTGTGAAAAAGCAGAAACCTTGCATGCTATATATATAGCTGCTGGTGAGTTTGAACGTGAACAAGACAACGACAGAAAAGAAAGATTTCAATTGAGGAAGAATCAAGCCCTCAAACGAACAAAATTCCAAAATCATCAGGAGATTCGTAGAGGTTTAAGAGAAAACTCTTTGATATCGACACACGACTCGGAAACATCGGTGACCTCTTTCTGCTCTGCTCTTCATGGAGAGCAAATCCATCGCCCCCTTGATTTTTTTTAATTCCTTTTGTGATCTAGGTTACAAGAATTGCTACAGAACCTGTGAGGGGTAAGTAGGTCACTTGGCAAAAAAATATGGAAAGCCCATGACCAAGTTACTATGACAGCACCACTCTTTTCAAGTATGCCAAGCATACTCACAAATATATAGAATAATCATAGAAAATTGTCACACACATCTAGCAGTTGTATTCAAGTATGCCGAGCATACTCACAAATATATGGAATAATCATAGAAATTTGTCACACACATCTAGCAGTTGTCTTCAAGTATGCCAAGCATACTCACAAATATATAGAATAAAAGAGTTGTCACACACACACACCTAGAAATTGTATTCCAGTATGCCAACCATACTCACAAATATATGGAATAATCATAGTAGTTGTCTCACACATCTAGCAGTTGTCTTCAAGTATGCCAATAATACTCACAAATGTATGGAATACACATAGAAAGGTGTCACACACATCTGAAATTGTATTCAAGTATGTTAATCATACTCACAAATATATGGAATAATCATAGTAGTTGTCACACACAAACCTAGAAATTGTATTCAAGTATGCCAATAATACTCACAAATATATGGAATACACATAGAAAGGTGTCACACACATCTGAAATTGTATTCAAGTATGTTAATCATACTCACAAATATATAGAATACACATAGAAAGTTGTCACACACCGTCTACAAATTTTAAGTATGCAGAAGTATACCCACACACATGATAGCCTCCCACACTTCTAGAATTATTAAGAATACCAAACGTACTGTACTTACAAACATTCCAACTCAAACACATCTAGAATTATTAAGTATGCTCACACTCATAGAACTTATTTAACAACCCTAGTTATACAATCGTCCAGAATATCTAAAAGTACATGTCCAACATAGTCAGAAATATATAACTGGATATTAAATAAAAATTCTTCGATCACCATCTCCAAAACAGGCAGCCATATATTACATTAATATACATGTACTAAAATTTACAACAGTTCATTCCTCAAACACAGTATGTATACATAGCTGTCACACCCATAACTACTGTACTGTAAATACTCAGTTAGTTAGAGTCACGTTCCTCCAAAGACCGAGATTTCAGAAAATTTGATATAAAAAAAAATTAAATAAAAAAGATCCATAAATGCTTTGCAACAGAGACATCTTGGTTCCAGGGCACTGTGTGAGCACCACTCCCAGCCTCTCTCACACATGGAGAGAGGTGTCAACAGGATAGCGTACACAAGATAATATACAAAGTTGCCATATGGGCTGGCATCTGGCTTTAAAAACACCCTGGTGGTCCTGGAAATGAGTTCACCTTATGACAAAAGTCTCTGCGCATCATCCCTGTCCTTAGAAGCTTGATAATCAAAGTATGTCTAATTCCTCTCTACCGAACAAAGGCCAACATGACAGCTAAATGCATTGTTGTACTTTCTCAACTTTTTGACCTGAAAGAGCTAGCATAAAATCTTCCATGGTGGAGGGAGGGGGGGGGGGAGCACTCTTGGAACATAGAAATACTCAAAATGTGCGGCAGTTCTAAGACAAGTAATTAAAATAATCCCCCCCCCCATCCCGCCCCTCCTTGTAGCCTATTGTGCATTAAGAGATGGTCTTAGAGAATATGTACATTTTGTGTACAGTTTGTAATTTGTACTTACGGAATATGAATGGGAAATTCGGGTCCCAGTAGTTTCGCTCCTTCCCAGAAGCAGTCTAAAGGAGTAACTATAGTGCACGGTATCAACCTATCGACAATCTGAAAATAAAATCATCAATAACAGTCATTATTAATGATCAACCCTGTCACCGACCCGCATAATAATCATGACGGTATTGTACAAGATTGATTGATCGACGTACATATTAATTAATTCTGATCATTTATTTCTACTTTGTGTTCACTTTTTTTTTCTTTCATTGTTCATGTAGCTTACTGTACATTGTACTTTGAAACTCTAATTCGTTTAATTATATCAACGTTTCCACGGTGACATAAATTTAGGGTACAGTACAGTATATATTAAGATAATTAAACTCAGGGAGAAGAGCCATAAAAAATATTTTTAAATATTCATACATCAAGGTAAAATCAATACCTAACGAAAACTATAGAAAATCACCAAATGGGTTTAAACTGCTTGCCTGGTGGAATTAGTTATGCATTAGTAATATTATATATACATAGATATTACATACGGTATTGTACCTTCATGCTCAAATTGACAAATTCAGCAGGAATTTAATACAACATCCTTCAAAATAGTATTACTGGAAAGCTAGAAGTAATATTCGAGTCTATCAATAATTCACTCACATCATCAATATTAATGTTCTCATGTCATTCAAATAATATTGATTGATGATTAGATGATAAACTTACATCATCAATAAGATATTCTTCAAAGCTGGTATACTCTGAAATGTAACAAAGATCTCTAAACTTCCAGGTTCTGAAAGATCGAAAAAAGGAAGAGATATATTCACAAGTATACTATACAATACTGATTATCAATCTGGTGCATACATTTTTAAATATTAATGATCTTTTGTTTCATGTTAATTGGAAAACAAAGAGTCTGAATCAGGCTACCGTGGATAATCATTAATTTGTAGGAAAGGTGGATAAAACGATACAACGCATGAGTCGATTCATCACATCTGGTTTAGCTCCCTTCCAGAAATATTTCTTACATAATCATTTTTCTTCCCCCCTAATTGTCCCCGGACTTATCCTCGCTTCCACTAGGTTTTCCTGTCATCCCTAGAAGCTATATTCTCATATTTAAAAAAAAAGGCTCTAACAAAACGATTTGTGAAATTCCACTTTGCACCAAAAGAGTGAAAACTAGTAGAGGTATGCCACATTCCATACACCATAATTAAATTAAAGTGAAGACCACCAGAGAGCAGAGCTGGGGCCATAAGGGACAGATGGGTGTCAGGCTAAGGCCTTGCCACTGTTACCATTCAGAACATCTATTCAGCTGTCTGGTGGACTGTTAATCGAGGCCAAAGCCATCCAATGAAAGTTAACATTTTTTTTCTCCGAGAAAGGAAAAATCATCCAAGTTTTTTTTACCGATGATAGGTTTAAATTTAGCCAAGTCTCAGGTGTGAAGTTAATAACTAAGGCAGATAAATGCTCTTTAAATATCTGGCACACTTTTCTTTTTTTTCAAATTGTGTTAATGTTTGCAAAGGAACTGCAACCACCACACATCACACAAAAAGAAGAAATTGAGTTCGTTTCAAAGAGTAAAAGGCTCATTTGCATGCAATCAGTAGCCAATTGGGAGAGAGCATAGTATTTCGAGATTTTAAATAACAGCATGTATGTAATAATTACATGGTCTAGAAGTGATAATATTTGTTTATGTTGATCTGGAATATTTATAATCTCTGACTGCTATATTAATAAATTAACGTTCCTGGAGTTAATGATATATCAGAGTGTTTATTTCATTTTAGTTGCCTGCAAGTTCCAGGTATCATCCGAAGAGTTGAGAGGCAGCTGAACTCTGGTTACAAGCTGCTACAGCCACAGGGAGTTCAATATCCACGTAGCTGGCTGGGCAAGGGGCAGCACATAAGTACAGTAAAAATCTTCCAGCAGATGAATAGGGAAGGGGAAACCTCACCGACCCTTTAGTGATTCAGATGAGAAGAAGCCATCTGACCTCTGAGCAGATAACCGGGAAGGGGAAGTACGTGCAGGCTCCGTAAGAAAAAGTGCGCTTTGTAAGTAACTCTTCATCTAGTGAAACAAACTGGGGAAGCTACAGTACCTGGGAGACGAAATGGGCCAGGGATATTATTTATTCGTAAGAGGGTTTTATTTCTAAGGTGGTCTTTGACCAACATATCAAAAGTCAATTATCAATGTCACCGAGATGTAAAGACCACTTGCCTTTATTTACATGGGTGATGCTTTTCTTTTTTCACTTTCCAGAGGAAGAGCCCACATGTCTTGGGGCATGGGTGCTTTATGGCCTGGGAAATCAAAGGTTTTATACAGCTTCAGGCCCTTATTGCCAAGCTACGCACAATTGTACCCATGCCACACTAATTAGTTAATCTACTGTTACTGTACTGACGCCTATTGATGATAAAGATCAGGGGGGGGGGGGGGGGGGGGGGGGGGGGGGGG
>JAIPMN010016090.1:0-11025 GCA_020650975.1 Apostichopus californicus
GTGTAGTATCTATATACTTTAACATGATCCTGTATAGTAGTATCTATGTACTTTAACATGATCCTGTGTAGTATCTATGTACTTTAACATGATCCTGTGTAGTATCTATGTACTTTAACATGATCCTGTGTATTATCTATATACTTTAACATGATCCTGTATAGTATCTATGTACCTTAACATGATCCTGTGTAGTATCTATATACTTTAACATGATCCTGTGTAGTATATATATACTTTAACATGATCCTGTGTAGTATCTATGTACTTTAACATGATCCTGTGTAGTATCTATATACTTTAACATGATCCTGTATAGTAGTATCTATGTACTTTAACATGATCCTGTGTAGTATCTATATACTTTAACATGATCCTGTGTATTATCTATATACTTTAACATGATCCTGTGTATTATCTATATACTTTAACATGATCCTGTTTATTATCAATGTACCTTAACATGATCCTGTGTAGTATCTATGTACTTTAACATGATCCTGTATAGTAGTATCTATATACTTTAACATGATCCTGTGTATTATCTATATACTTTAACATGATCCTGTTTATTATCAATGTACCTTAACATGATCCTGTGTAGTATCTATATACTTTAACATGATCCTGTGTAGTATCTATGTACTTTAACATGATCCTGTGTATTATCTATATACTTTAACATGATCCTGTGTAGTATCTATGTACTTTAACATGATCCTGTATAGTAGTATCTATATACTTTAACATGATCCTGTGTAGTATCTATATACTTTAACATGATCCTGTGTATTATCTATATACTTTAACATGATCCTGTTTATTATCAATGTACCTTAACATGATCCTGTGTAGTATCTATATACTTTAACATGATCCTGTGTATTATCTATATACTTTAACATGATCCTGTGTAGTATCTATATACTTTAACATGATCCTGTGTAGTACCGATATATTTCTATATATTTACTTTCCAAGGGAATCGTGACACTCAGTTAAACGTTTCGACTTGATGTAAGAGGGCTTCGTGAGCGGTAAGAGGGATTCGTGCCTAGAGCAGTGGAGGCGCCAAGAGGCGGAGGGGGGGGGGGCATATGCCCCAACTCGTGATTCTAGTCGGCTTCGCTAAAACAAAAGGGAGTCACCCTTACATCCAAATTTTCTTTGGTTAATATTAGGCTGACAAAATACTACACCTTCACGGAGCTTCGCCCGTGAACCCCCAAAGGGGGCTTTGAAATACTATCCATTGAAATCCCTGGAATGTATTTCTGTGCTTCAGTTAAAATAACTAAGTGAGATATGTCTGAAAAGCACAGTCGTTTCCGGACTTGGAATAGGCCTACCTTCCACAGAAATTATTTGTTCTCTCGTGAAGCGAGAGAGCACATATTATCTCAAAATCCAACATCATTTGTGGGGCTATGAAATAAATTCCATAGGTTGGACTTGCATTGTATACAGGTGTGTTTTTGTACTTCCACAATGCCCCCCCCCCCCACTGCTCCACCAACTTTCTTGTGCATCCACTAGCTCCATCGTTAGTGATATTTCCCCTCCCCCCCCCCCCAAAAGGTACTATTTTGCAATCAAATGATACAATATACTCTTTCGATACCAATAGGCCTATATCTGTTTTTACATTTTTCCAATTGTGGAGAATTCCCTGTTGTGATATTTTTGTCTTTAAAAGATCTGACAGGTTTTGCGAGTAAAATGTTTTGGTATTCTCAAGCTGGTCTCCAGGTGTACATGTATGTAAGGGGCTGCGTTGTTACACTGGAATATTTTGTACAGATATTTACATATTTTGTAAAACCGACCACAAATGCATGGTTCAAAATTAGATAGCTATCGTTAATGTGATATTTAGCAGCCTGTAAAGTTGTTTTATGCTCGTACTAAAAGTGTACCTGTATGTAAGGATGGGTCTACGGAATGAGTTTGATGTAACTGCGTTCTTAAACTGGGATATTTTGTACATATTTTTACATGTTTTGATAATGTCTATGCAAAAAATTTACCTACACAGGGTATTTTGCATGTTGTTTTCTTCCTCGCTATGGGATGTTTTGTTATCAAAAGGGATTTACAGCTTAACGACTGTATGGATATGAAAGAGCGTTACTCAGTTAGCAAGGTTCGCTAATGTCCACCACATTCAATACGATACATTTTTGAATAAATTTATGCCAATCACGTGACGTCGTTTTTGCGCTGGCGGGAATCCGTCATCATACTATTCGTTGACAGAGTTGATCTAGTTACTTTACAGCAGGGTTTCCCTAACTACTAACCCCCTGTGGATGTCAGAGTTGTCCACGAACCCCAACTTTTCGAGACACGATCTGAGTCATTATAATACGCATAACAGTGCTTCGTAAAAGATCAAGTTCAGCTCTTTATCTTCACGACGTACTGTCACACGTACACCAACTTCAGCAAAGTCATGCGGCCTGTGTCTGTTTCATAATTCAGTTATTTATCACATGCACGGTACGGTGCAGCTATGGCAACATATGCGTATGGAACGCGAAAAGAGTTTGTCGATAGGTACGACTTTTGTACATTACCAAATTACATGATATATCAGATTTTAGTTCCACAAAAATACTATAGTTTTGACTTTCAGAAACGTCTCACGAATCCCCTGGGATGGACTAACGCACCCCCTGGGGGTTCATGCACCTCAGTTAGGGAACCCCTGCTATACACGCTGGTACTCGATTGATCATTTTCACACGACGGCGCACCTGATGTTGAGTTTAAATGCTTAAACATCAAACAATTATCTGATGAAATTGAAATATGTAAAGTGGGCACTGTGCAGTCACATGTATGCAACGCCAAAAAGATGTTAATAATAATTTCAAGTACTGTATGAGATAACAATGTAAAACGTACACGATGTTGTGCATACGATGATAAATTACCTTTTTGGCGTTCCACAAGGAGTTATCACAGTTGCGATTGACAATCTTGATTTTGTTGTACCTTAAAAAGTGCAATGTTCTTTCTTATTTTAATACGTAGGAATGGTTCATTCCTTATGAACCGATTTATAGTAGATTTATTAAAGCAATATTGAAACAGCTTTATGTGAACCTAGTTTGTCTTATAATTGTTTGTTCGTTTCGATTACTATCTTTCATTACATCACATGACCGTACAAATTGCTAATAATAATCACTGGCAATTATTCTATGCAATATAGGGATGGATGACATAGGACATCGGTACGACCGATGTTATTTCACTCTATAGTTTAAGGTCCAGCGATGTGGGTTTCTAAGAAAACGGGAAGGGTTCAGGTACAGAGGAAAGGGATTGGGGAGGTGGTTTAAGGTGGGGCAAGGGTCATAAAGGCATAAGCCAAATAGGGTTAGCTCTTCTGAGAGAATGACAGACGAAAAAAGTAGAGAGACAAGATTTGTGATATGTTTACCCTGTCCTGCACCGCATATCATCACAAAAAGCGTACAACATGATCATATAATTTACAAAACAAACCCAAAAAGAAGATAACACGATTAAATTCAAGTTCTAATCTACTAAAATACATAAGGACCAAGGCATTCAATTTAAAACAAGAAATTCTTCCTCCAAAAAGCGTTAGAAATATCCTACAATCTTGGAAGTGGATCGACCGATAAATTTACTGACGTAATTGTAAAGCCATGCAAACTATCACCAAAGGTGACAATATGCCGCAAGACATGAGATAGCTCATGAATTATTCATTGGAAATCTCATGATTTATTCAACAAAATTGAAAATTTCCCTGATAAAATAGCGCTCATTAACTGTTCATTAATTAAGTGTAACATACAAACAAACAGATCTGTATGCAGCTCATTGAGTCTTCAGCAGTCTATCACGTAAACTTAACAGCATGGAAAGATCTCTTGTTGAAGTTCATGAAATACCAGTTTATCATATAAACTAATAGAATTGAAACTTAATTTGAATAGCTCATGACCTCTTAACCAGTTTATCAAAAAAACATAAAACAACGAAAATTGTTCTTGTGAAGCTAATGAACTCTTCACCAGTTTATCACATAAACCTAATGGACTTGACAAATTCTTTGAATAGCTCATTAACTAATCACAATTTCTTTGAATAGCTCATTAACTAATCACCAGTCCATCACATCAACTTTAACAGAAGTTTTCTGGTGAAGCTAATGAACTCTTCACCAGTTTATCACATAAACCAATGGACATGAAAGTTTGTCTGAATAGCTCACCTATTCACCAGTCTATCACATAAACTTGAAAGAATGGAAAAATTTTATGGTAAAAGCTCATGAACTCTTCACCAGTTTATCATATAAACGAATAGCTCACCAGTACTTTAAATAAAACTTAAAAGAATTGAAAAAGTTAAAAATAACAGTGATGTTTTCAAAATGTAATAAGAAAGTATTGAAAGTCTTGTTGTTGCTGGCTCTTTGGAAACCTGCATCTGTTCTGATACCGAAAAATATTGGTTATCCAAACCGTATCTGTTTTTGACAGCCTCCAACTTATATTATCCGTATGAATTTTTCTCCTCTTTCATAAATCAATATCAGAATTTATCAATCAATCGATCAATCAATTTGTATAACTGGAAGCAACTGTGTTTTAAACCGATAGCCTCTTAAAGTCATTTATGCATATTAAGGAAATGAAAAGTTACAAACTCACAGATCACACAAGCAAAAAAAAGCTATCAAGATTCAATCATGATTTATCCTCTCCTCGTATGTGATGATTTTTTTGTTGTTGTCACAAAATGATTATAAGAAAGCAAAACGTTAACATTCAAGTATCAAATAACAGCTGCAATATCGTTTCGAAGTACCATATGGATGCTGCCTTGTTTCTTTTTTGTTCTTTTATTTTCTTTTATAAACACAAAAAAAGTCCCAAAATGTCTGACCAAGTACATACCAAGCATTCACTGGATGGCAATTTTGACAAAGAAAAATATTTTCTTTTAGAAAGGGAAAACTAGATGACAGTATAAGGCAGTGAATTTGCTCGACAGACATTTGTAAAACCACAATGAAAAAAAAAAACACAATTTCAAACACTTTTTTGAGTCGGTGATATCACAGGAAAATACCAACCTTGTAAAGAGAGTGTATTTGAAGGGCTGTCGGAAGGTTTTCAAACGGACATTTGGAATTATGTCACAGATTAACTTCAGATCGATTCAACATTGCGAGCCAAATCCACGGATGGATATTAATATTTACAACTCATCACAGACACATCGAATCATGAACAACACGTGAAGAACAATAAGACAAAGAAAGGTTTTTTTTTTCTTTCAAATTTTACCCGTTTGCGCATTAAGACACCGTTCTTTACAAATCACAGCCAATAAATATCGAATATTTTACAATTCCTGAAATTTTGCTTCACGACAGATGTTTTGATCAGGGCCAGAATCAATTTTAAACCTTTAGAAAGTTTGAAAGTTGAAATGTTTATGCCAAAAAAAAAAAATTCTTTAAAATACTGTTGAGTATGTAGCATACCAAATTTTGACACATGTATATTTCAAGTAGTATTAATGATACCAGCTAAGATGGTACTCACCAATTTTAACTTTTAGAAAGTTTGCAAGAAAAAAAAAAAAGTTTAAAATTATTGTTATGTATGTAGCATACCAAATTTAGTCAAATGTAATATTTCAAGTGGTATTAATGATACAAGTTAAGTTGGCCCACTCACCCAGATGATTCTATTGTAGCAAAAATGTTACAAAGAACGAAAAAGCTGTTTTAACACTAATTATGTAATAATTTTGATATTACTGTTAACTTCCAGCAGAAAGGTTTGTAACCCTCTGATAAAATCACTCATGTTAGATACCTAGAACTGCCTAGATGTATTATGTATAGATAGCATTGCTGATAGTAGAAGCAGTGTCTCACCCTTTGTAGCTAATAATAGGTAACTATCTTTCTGCAGAAAGTGATACTACTGATGGTACAGCTGTCGATACCTTGGTAACTCTAGGTACCACTGCTCGCACAGTCAGTGAAGCCCAGGTAACTAAATGTTGTAGGTGCAGCAAGAAATACCTATGTAAGTATAGGTAAATATCACTGGTACCACTAGTGATATACCTTGTGTAAGGTTATAGGTAACTTAAATACTGCTGTAGGTTGCAATACCTAGGTAACTATAGGCAACATTACTGGTGCAGTTAGCAATACCTATGTTTTTACCATATCACTGGTAAGTGTTACCTACATAACTGTTGGTAGAACTACTGGTAGAGATAGCAATATTTGTATATTTTATAAAAAGCTGATCAGATGACTTTAGCAATACTGTCCACCGTGAGTAATTCTTTGGTTTGTCTACCTGTTATATCTAGAAGCTTACATCTGCCGTGACTGAAGTTAGGTTATGCATTATAACAATATGAAAGCCAGCTAACACCAAAGCAATTTGCCAGAAATGTGAAGAATACATGAATTAAGGAACCCAACAGATGTGGAGCTCATACCTGTAGAATCAGTACACACACATATGAAGAACTAGGAATAGATGAACCACTACAACTAATGAGTCAATACATAGGTATATAAGTAGATCATAGATGGGCCACTATGTCTAATGCAACCATACAGAGGTATATCATAGATGGACCACTACGTCTAATGAGTCAATACATAGGTAGATCATACATGCATAGGTAGATCATATATGGGCCACTATGTCTAATGAAACCATACAAAGGTATAACATAGATGAACCACTATGTCTAATGAAACCACACATAGGTGAACATAGATGAATCACTATGTATAGATGGGCCACTATGTCTAAAGAAACCATACATAGGTAGAACATAGATGAATCACTATGTATAGATGAGCCACTATGTCTAAAGAAACCATACATAGGTAGAACATAGATGAATCACTATGTATTGATGAGCCACTATGTCTAATGAAACCATACATAGGTAGATCATAGATGAACTCCTATGAATACATGAATCACTACATAGATAGATGAATCACTACGTTTGAATGAAACCCCTGCACATGTAGCTTATTCATTTGAAGAAGCACAGAATAACTAATGGAATTATATGAACTTAATATTAACACGCTGGTGTTTTCACAAACATCAAAATGGAACAATAAACTGACAAATCCAAGCACATTTACCTCCTCTTCAAGCCTTTAAACACACCTGAGTATATTCCCTTCCAAACTATGAGAATATGGTTTTCAGTAAGGCCTGTTCCCTTGGTAACAAAGTCTTACAAACATGGTGAAAGCTCATACCAACTTCTAACATTTTGTTCTTCAAAAGATTTAAACAAATTTGAATTTTTTCTCATGTATGATGAAAGAACGTCAGGTGTGGACCATTGGTGGTCAAATTGGGGTGTGGGGAATGAAAAATGTTGCAGGATAGTTGCAATGGGATGGTAAATTGCAACAGAATATTTTTTTCATTTTCCAATACTGAGGTAGCAATGTTTTAACATCTCAACGTATGATGACAAACACCGAACCATCTCGTCAGCTCAAATTCCATTTTTTTTTGCCTTTTTCGACTATAGACGCAAATGACATTTAATTCCTGCTTCTTCTAAGCTACATAACCTACAGAATAGATAACTACATATAAACCACAGCTAGTACAAAAATTGACTTGGTTACACTAAGAAGATAATTACAAAGAAAGCTTAAACTAATTTAACAATACCAACAAAAGATACACTAGCACCCTTGACCGTTGACAAAAGACAATCACCTGTCATCAGATACGAGAATATTTTCCCAAAGTATTTACTAGTCCTGTTTATCTTTGGTGACCTTGATGAGCGTCTCCGGTGACCTGTACAGGAAGAAGAGTCTGGCCGTGAGATCTTCCTCCAGCTCCATCTCGCCACTCTCGCGGACGAGGTAGATATCCAGCACCAGCTTCAGGATCCGGTCTACGTTGGGCAGTTCGTCGAACATGATGGTGTAGGAGATTCCGCTGAACATCATTCGCACAAACCGACCGATCACCAGGACGAGAGAGACGTAGAGACCGATGATGCTGTCAAAAGAAGAGGACGATTATGAGTTATTAACGGCTGACGGAGACCGAAAATAGAACGTCGAAGGCTTGAATATACAGTCACGGAACGACAATACCTCAATGATAACACTAGTACAGAACAAGAAAGTAGACAAAAGAACAAGACAAAAGATATGGTATAGCTGTGATGCCCCTCATACTACGATGAAATCGTCTCGGTTCATAACTGTGACATCACATAACTTAGCAATAGGTGGTTTTCAATTGGACACTGTCACACATGCATATTCTTATTGTTAGTTGCATTGTCTCGATTCCTCTAAAGCATCTTGATTCAGAAACAAATTGATTTGACTTATTCTCATTTTTGCAGGTACGTTTAAGTTTCTTTAGGTCTTTAATCCACGGAGGATAAAAATACCGGTCCCTAATCCCACCCTAAAAAGTAAGTCCTGTGTTTTTTTCTGCCATTGAAAACCACTGTATACTCCTCCTCCAACAACTCACCCGTAGCCTGCCAACGGTGCGAGAAGTTGCGACGCCGTCCTATCGTTCAAGGTTATGATCACGATCGTCTTCTCGTCTTCGCTCTCAAATAGATCCCACCACTCTACCTTATTGGACAGTCCAGCGATGGCACCAGAGTTCAGGAGCAAGGATGCATTGGAGTTTTCACCATCTGGCAAAAAAAGCAGCGAGAAGAATTGATATTTCCGACTGAATCGGAATTTGCCGGTAATGTGTCCTACCAGACAGAACAATTCAAACAATGCTTGTTGGCAAAACAGTTCTTGAACAAATTTGATCAAATAGAAAACTATTCAACATGCTATATAGGAAACTATAACACAGGAGTTGGCATAAAACATGTTTTTAACAAAGAATGTACAAAAATGTGTGTGAGGCAGAGATTACACTATTTTTAGGCAAAATGTTTCGATATTTCTGTCTTTTGTGTTTTATCCATGACATGACTCAACGATGTTTCTCTGAGTTTACCTGGTAGTATCTTCTCTGCTGAAGAAGCCAGACCGGTCAAAGGCACTCTGACATACTTAGGGAACAGTTTTGGAATCAATCTGTAAGAAAGCAAAAATAAACTCTCTGAAGACTCAAGAAAACACACTCCAACACCTAATTTACATCAACATGTTTTTTTTTCAGCTTAAAAACCCCTTTTGATACAAGAATGATAATCAATGGACTTAAGATAAAAAAAAAAGAAGACTCTTCTGTGAAGTATTGAATTATTGTTTGGATGGAGGTGTATCATAGTGAAATCACAAGATTCTCCATGCTATTGCATATTAAGTACAAGTTTGCGCTATTGCCTATCAGACAATCACATTGGAAATTTTGCGAGGCCTATCCATACGAAAGCTTTCAACATTGCTGTGAGACCTATCCAATACAACATTCAGCAGTTGGTTAGGACCAACTGTACAACAACATTCAATAGAATTGTGAGGCTTGATCATACAACATTTAACGGTTTGCTAGCCTAACCATACAACAAATTCAACAGATCTGTAAGGTACAGCCTCAAAACAGGACTATTGTGAAACGTATCCGTACACAAATATTCGACAGGTAGGCTCGGCGTTACTATACATACAAGCATATTGAACATTGCTTACTGCATGACCTAACTATACAACAAAAGTTCGCTAGGCCTAAGACATACACCACTCAACAGATTATGTGATGCCTAAGCCATACAAGATTCAACAGTATGCATAGGCCTAACCATACAACAACATTCCACATGGGTGCTGTGCCTAACCCTAGAACAGCAATCAATACATGTGTTTGCCCTTACCAAGATATTTTTACTCATACATCGGGTACATATTGCAAAAGTGAACAATTTTTCCAAAACAAAAGTTAAGTTCAACCCTCTCACTTACACTGGATCATTGGTTGCGGATAAGTTAAGCATCGCTGCTAGTCCGTCACGAATCTTCCTATCTGCTTCATCCGTGGGGCTGAGAGTAATCTGTACTTCGCCCCCAACCGTTGGTGTAACTAACTCGCTACCTGTGATTCTGTACCAGAAAAGAAACAAAACAAAAATACATCGTCCAAGTATTTTATTATAGGAATAGCATATTTCTCAAATATAAAAAGAATTAAACAAATATGCGGGCCCCAAAAGTTTACTTTTCATAAGTTATAGAAAATTTATGGAATAAACAGGGCAGGGGTGGGGGATTGGGGGAGGTGGGGGTGGGGGAACAACCGGTATTTGTCCAAGTTATGTTTCTATGTATCACTATTTGTTATAAAGATATAACATGTGGCAGGAATATTAACTATTAACAGTCTAGCCAGGTCAACTTACTGTAACAGTCTAGCACACTGAGTTTATAGGATCAACTGCTCAGAAGCATTAATAAACTCAAAAGGAAAAAACACAATGTTTTAGGCCCTCAAAGAAAAAAAACATGCTTGCTATAGAATACAATCCGATAAGGGTGGCGAATAGTATTGGATGTCCATCTACGCATGTTAAAGCATTTGTATGAAGTTAACATAATAGGTTTTGGTTGAGTAATTGGAGAATAAAATAAGATGGTGGTTAACATTTTGGGCCTGAAACGAGGACTTGAACTCATTATAGAATTAGACTTCAAAGAACATTCCAGAGTATTAGCATTTCAAAGATGAACATCTGTCTAACGTCATTCTTTCACATTTGTTTTACTTCTGTAGAAGTTTGATGTTCAATTTCAATTTGAACAAAAGTTAATTTTTCCGTTTAACATAAGAGGGAATTTGATAGATGTATTTTTTCTTTTTTTTTATATCGTAGATACATCTTTAGAAGGGATACAAAATATCAAGACAACTTACCTCGTGAAGGTATATCTGAATGTCATGACGACATCCTGGTCTGCGTTCAGCTCATTGGCGAATGACTCCCTGCTCGGTGGACTGACCTCCCAGGTGGTGCCCGATTCACCGCTATAGGTAA
>JAIPMN010016093.1:0-11363 GCA_020650975.1 Apostichopus californicus
AACAGATGTGAGTTTCACCAAGGTACAAGACCAGGGAAATCAGGTGATGGTGAGAAAGTGGATCAAAGACAAAATAATAAGTCAGAAGAACGAATTCAAAACAGAAATCGTTTCATCAACGAAACAAGTCAACTCAATAAAGGCTGAGGTAAAGTTAAGGAGAATGTGTGTTACTTTTCTTTCCTTGCAATCTGTTCAAGTTTAGTCAACTGTAGAGTAAGATTTCATTTCAAAATAAAGTAAATACTTTTCAAGGACCAAGAATTAACAATTATCTCGCAATCGTCGTAGTTTAATACCGAGTTGCCTTTCTTAATCTAAATCCGTCTTCTGCCTGATTCACTCAAATTAATTGAGTTAAAGTTTTGCACACCAAGCACATGAGTTTTGCTTTTCGTTCGAATTGATGCTAACCTGTAGAGTGTCATGTCATATTCTATCAGATCAAGGCATAATTACGGTCTATGTTTTCATTTCTGTCCAACTATTGCCACAAACAGCACTTTCATTATGCTTCCTGTCCGATGGAATATGCCTTGTTCATACAGTATGTAAATATGAGAGTCGTCCACTATCGCTTAACTACTATGGCCTTTTCTTTTCAATCTGTTACACTTAATTTAATTTTTTTAAAGAAATCAATTTACAGCTGAGACATTTCGGTTTTCATTAACTGTAATTTTATACCTCATTTTCCTCCAAAACAAAGACAAGGTAACCTTTGATCCATATTTCATCATTCATTAGGTCATTTTTTGCAACGACGATGGAATTAAGAAATCTTTCATCCGTGGTAGCAAAGAGTATGTGGTCCACTTCGTAGAGTCTTCGTCGGGAATGGAGGGTGAACGGTAAGATGGCCCTTTGATTTTATCTCCAGTCTTTTCGTGATGTTGATCTAATAATTTCAAGCATTCAATTCCAGCTGAGATACATATTAACAAAGCACTTTCACTTGAACCTATTAGCTTACCAGAGAAAATCTTGTATGAATCATAAAATAATAATATCCACATAAGGTGGGGGGGGGGCGGGGATTGTATCCCCACCTCCCTTGGTGATGTTGCAGCCCCTCCCCTCCCTTCCGTCCGCAGCCTCCAATTTTTGCACGCAGTGTCTAAAATGCTCATGTTTTGATTATTTTTCTGATCACTGTAGGATGTTCTCCTTTGCCGAGAACCCTTATCAAACGATTGCGGAAGGGATCTTTCTGAAGAAAGCCGATGTGGAGGCTTACGTGTTAAGCATGAGGAGACATCCAGCTTCTCCCATGAAGGCTGTACCTGTGAAGTTATCCAGGAGAGCTAGCAGTAGACCTGGCAGTGAGATGATGACGGCCTCCACTGGTGGCAGCAGACAGAAGAGTGACTCTCTGGATGAGACGATGAAAAAGCCACTCAGGTTTGTTCATACGGAATGTTTGTTTTCTGGCCAGCCGATACAGGAGTATTCCTGCTCGTTTACCCTTAAATATTATAATTTATTACATATTATATTAAGGAAAGGGAGAAGGGGGGAGGAGAAGTAGCTACCAAGGAAACCACTTTCAAAGTGTATGAGCTATTTATAGTAATGATTTGGTCATTACATGACCAAGATATTGGTCAAGAAAAAATAACAATTTACCGTAGCAAATTTCTGTACCCGACCATGCATTTCCACCTTCCGACGGTTACAGTTTCCATAGAACTGAGTTTTAACCTGAACATTCATTTAGTTTCTCTCATAAGGTGTTAAACACAATTTGCTGTCATTCATTGTTTGTAAGTGATTCTTCATTCGTTCACGTTTTGATAAATGGCGGTCAGTTATTCGTAATTTATCTATTTTTGGTTGACATCATGTTTATCTCTTTAGGCAATGGTACCAGCAGAAGCTCAGGGGATTATCAGAGGTTCCTGATTGTTTCAGAATTTTGTCTCTTTCACTCATCTTGATACTTTTGGACAGGTTGTTACAATTTACTCTTTTATATTAATTTTTATCAATACCAGTTATAATTTGAGTTGACATGTAAAAGCTAACGCTTTTATTTTATTATTATAAAGTGTTATTTCATAATCTCCTGTGAAGAGTCGAAACGAAAGTGAAAAGGAATCACAAATATCATCCATATTAATGTACTAATTAAGGCTTCATGAAGAACTTAAGGATGTTTCCTGTTAAAGATCCCAACTGCTATTTTATCATTTACTAATAGTGAACTGTTCCTTAAGAACAGTGGCGTAGGAAGGTACTTTAGAGTGGGGGGGGCTGAAGACTGATGGCTGGCCTGGGGAGGGGTCTATTTTCGAATTTTGCATTTTCACCTGGCCTTAGATGCAATTTGGTGCTCCAAATGAGATTTTTTTCTCATTTGGAAATGAAAAAGGGGTTTTCTGACTTGCGGAGCGGGGGGGCGGAATGATACTTCCGCCCCCCCATATTTTTCACTGGGGGGCTGGCACCCCCCCAGCCCCCCCGGTTCCTACGCCCTTGCTTAAGAATGCTGTGAAGTTTAAATCCTCCAAAATGGATCAGTAAGCTACTGGTTGTTAGCCTCATAATTTTGAAATGACAAAATTTAATGCTTATATGCATATAACCCTTAATTTCTCAGACAGATGAAAACAACTTTCTTGGGGTTATAAGACAACTACCATGACCCTATGCTGATGCGGTAAACTATAACAGAGTGTTTGTTTTGGCAAAAAAATAAGATGATGCAACCTTCTGTAATGAAGAAGAAATGTCCCAGTTGTTGCGGCATCGGAGAAAGTTTACCTCGTGGAACCCTTACCTGAAAAACTTTAATTTCATTTTCATTTTTCTTTGATAGAAAAAAATACAACCTGGAAACCATCACCAACATCTATAGATTCCTTCAGAGCACGAGCTCCAAGTTTCATTTTGCATCTTGTCAGAATCATGTGATTGTAGAGTTTATTCAAACGTTTGGAGTGGTGAGTTGGAAATTGTTCTTTGAACTGAGAAAAAATTTAGCAACGTAACACTGTCAGCCTTATCAATAATATGACATTAACTTTGATGGGCATATGAAGGTTATAGATATGAGCAGTAGCCTCTAATATTGTGGTCAGGTGTGAATACCATGTCACCTTTACACACTATCCAAGATGGTTGAGGGCCTTCTAGCTATCATAATTTGCATATATGTAGGAATCGAGTCAGAAGTTACTACTATCATTCACTGATGTACCTAATTATACATCAAACTACCTTTGGTGGGTCAGTAGAAATATTTTCATTGAAAAGGAAAAATGGACCAGAGATTTGGGTACCCCTGATGGTAATTTTGGCGATGAAATGAAACTCATTACGAGACGTTCAACCTGGTTAGCCCTCGCTTGGTTTATACCCGGAAAAAAAGACGATTTTCTGGGTATCACATGATCTACGAACTAACCAAAGCTGGAAGTCAACACAATAAGTTTATGCTTACGCTCTGTATGCCAGCTATAGCTAATGAAGCAGCTGCAGCAGGAATATATATAGTACTGTACTGCAAATAAAATATAGCACAACTGATACACTGTGCTGTCTAAACAATGGCTTATACAGAACAATTAAACAAACAGTAGTACTTGTTTGCAATCTGTTCACAAGCCAAAAACTACTTGGTGCTTTGTTAACATGGAGCCTTGTTCTGACCAAATTTATCTCTGCACTGCACACCTTTTTTTTAGTCTGCCAAAGCTCTTACTTGACTATAGGATCAAATTAAAATAAAATAAAACAAAAACTGTTAACCAACTGCTCATTCACTAAAGAACCTGCGCAAGAGAATGTGTCAAATTAAGTTGGCCTGACGTTTCGATCCTAGCAGGATCTTCTTTCAGAGGCTGAATGACAAGTAACAGTAACAGAAGGGACAGATACAAGCACAGAATACAGACAGGTTAATGAGCAGGGGGAACACAAAAGAAATAGATTTAAGAGGATTAGTAGACAAAGGAAGAAGAAGAAGAAAGAAACCAACAGGGGGAAGAGGAGAGGTAGGAGAAAAAAGATTATAAGATAATAAAATAATTCCCCTGATGGTGAGAACAGTTTATCCGATCAGCAGACTGTTAATCACTGCAAAGGCGTGGAACACGTAATGCTGACTGCTTTTGAATCCACCTTTATCATTTTCTTTGAAAAACAGGAACTAAAGTTTCGTAGAATGCTCGTGGCACTTGTCCAGCAGTACAGGAAAGACATTTTAAGGACTTTGGATCCATCATTGTGAGTTATATAATATAATATATTTTTTATAATATTTATGAGCATGATTGTAAGATTAATGGCATCTTAACGAAGCAAAGTTTATTTCCGAATGAAAAATACATTGGAACAAATTTTTTTTATTAATCTTGCTCCGAGGCAGAGAGCCCTATGATGGGTAAAGCACTAATAGGCCTATATGTGCACACTGTATGTGGTTACAATGTGGTGTAAAAGAAAGATACAGTAAAGTTTGGATCATTCACTGGAGAAGGGATTTTTTCTTTTCTTTGTACCTAGCTTAGTTCTACTCCCGGAAGGGTGAGGTGGCCAGGTCTGGAGCAGCCTCCCAGTATTTAAGCTTCTGCTTGTTATAGTTTTCATTCTGTGCATATATTGCCTGTCTCCTTTAACTTTACTGTTGTTTCAATATTTAAAAGTCCATCTTAAACAATTGCAGGAGCCAGCTGGATCAGGCTTGTCCCACCCCCTCCCCCCTCACCCTCACCCTCTGACACCATGAATTGCATTCTATAACCTGTAACAGTTTTGGTATCCCTATATACTACTTTATCTCATCTTGATCACATTAAAAGGAGAACCAAATCAAACTGTCCATCATCATTTGTAATCAGTGGCATGCACTAAGGGGGGAGTTGTGGGGGGGGGGGGGTCCACAGTCAGTCAACATAAAGCAGTCAGTGCGGGGATATTTTCAAAACTCAAAAGTATTTATGAGAACAACCTTGCATTAAGACCTAATTGTAGTCTAAATATACCTTAGAGTGCACTGTTTGACATCTGAACTTTACTTCTTTGTATTTTATTTTTTGGGGGTGGGAGGTGGTGGGAGGACCACAACACCCCCTACATAGGAATTACATTCAATTAACCCACTGACAACCACACCCTACTTTTGTGAAAAAATTTGATCCACCTTCAGACTGTCCTTATAAGGTTCATGCCCGTTCCAAAATCTCATTTGAAATCCTGTGCAATCCACTGTAAACTTTGGGATCAATATGCTGATATTAAAAAGACAGCTCTCACAAACAGCAACATTAGGAAATATACATTCTCATCAATTCAATCAATATTTACCTTTTATTAACAGACAGGAGAGGCCATCTCATCATGTTGCCTTTTATTCTTACTTTGTTTACTTTTTTGATGAATTGGAAGCTATTCTGAGGAATGAGGATGGCCCGCCTCTGGTGGCTAAACAGGTGAGTCTTTCATCTTCTTTTGTTTTAACATTAAAGTAAGATGGGAAAATTAAAGCAATTGCAGAAAACAAAAAAAATAGGTCCATTCCTGATTTTGCAAAGTGAGTCACAGCTTCAGCAAGATTCAAACCATCAATCTCATTATTACAGCCCTGTACTCTGCCAACTGAGGTATCTAGCCCTTATTTAGTGGCAATCCCCATATAGCCTTTCTTTTGCTGGAGGGGGTGCTAAGGTTCCAGTCAGAAGCCACAAAAATTACCTTGCATACCTTGTAATAGGGATCGAACCTAAATGTGAAACAACTAAGAAAGCAACAGGGAAATGTTTTAAAGGAAATATGGATTTCTTCATGTAGTGAAAATGTAGGTCAACATAATATCTTTACAGATTGGTTAATTGGTATTTGAAACAGATTCTTCGAAACGACAATATTAATGGAAATCTGTCCGACTTTACTCTGTATGTGGTTTAATAGGTTTCTCCTGTCAGTATTGTGTTTGGCTTGATCAGATTCTGCCATAAAGTGATGGACTAATACTTGTAAACAAACGTCTTGTATCAAAACACTCTTTAAGCAAGAAATAAAAAAAGTTTACGAACATCGCACATGTGTTTAAGTTCACTGTATAATGTTGGTGTGTAATAGAAGCAATGATTTATGAAATAATTGCAACAATGTTTCCCTTCTTTCGCTGTATAAAATGGAGCCATTTTCGTTTAAGACATTCAGACTAAATTTACCGTAAAAACCCAGTATATGACCTGAATTTTGATGATGATGGCCACCATGTACAGCGCTACCAGTAGAAGCTACTGTACATAAGAATAACACAGTATGCTAAGTTAGGGCACATGCAAAGTAACAGCATACCACCCTTACATCTTTAATATAAATGATCTTTTCACATCTGTGCTTTATTTTATTTTCAGATGATCAGAAAATTCTTGGAGTTTGAATTATTCTGTGATACAGTTCAGTATCAGCTTACCGAAGATGCTCTGAAGAATTTAGATCATTTAAACATCAAGGTAAAGAATTGAAATTACACTTAAAACAGGGAACACAGAATTTGCATGCCAAAGAAAGAAAGAAATAGATTGCAAGAAATATTAAGCTTGATTTGAATCAAACAAACAAACAAATTTGTGGGAGGAAATGAAGTCAACTGGGGCAATCAAATAGAGGGAGGGATCATCTGTCCATTACAATATACTAAAATATCAGCAAATTGGTCACTCACGCTTCAACATTAATGACTCCATTTGACTCCCACCTTGAAAAGAATTTACCCTCTCTGAAATATTTCCATTTCATTATCTAATTTGAACCCTCCTTAAGGGTTTAGAAACTCTAAGAAAGTACTCTGGAAATAAAGTTGAAGGTTTACAGTCTTGTTTGAGGCCTCCCTCACATGACTTTACAACTTAACCCCTGGTCATTGGTAACTTGTCACACCCACACACCAAAGTGTGCACAATTCAAGAAATTCCCTCATGGGGCACTACAGCACACCACATCTGGGTTGAAGAGAGGCAATGGAGATGAAGTACCTTGCCCAAGGACACAACGTAATGATCTGGCCAGGACTCTACCTGCAAGCCTTAGATTGCCAGTCCATTGCATTGACCACAACACTCTCGCAATATGTTCAACAATATTTCATTATAGCAGCATGTAAACATTTAAAGGCTCAAAACTGGTGATCTGTTGACTAGCAGAAAATAATGGTGAAAAAATTTTCTGGCATAAATATGATATTAAAGTCAGAAGTCTTTCTTCAGCTTCTTACATTTCTTCTTTGAGATGAGTAGATTAATGTATGTATTAAATTTACAAAAAAATGATTAAAAAACAGCCTATTTATGCTTCCTTTCAATAATTATAGGACTATCCATTGTACACATTAATTGATAGAAACCTTTGAAAGTGTGATATTTAGTAATTAAAGCATAACTTTATGATACTTGTTTTCCATTTGCAACCTGGTTACACAACCACTTGACAAGACCACAAATTCTAAGAAAGAAAGCCAAAGATTTGCACAATTCTGATATAGTTAGATGAATTAAAGCTATGAAACACTGTATTCATCCTCCAGATTGACTGGTCTTAATGTTAATGCAGTTATGAGAATCACTATTAAGTCTGTTTATGTATTTAGAGCTTATCTGGAGCAGTGACAAGCTATGACCTTGTGGAAGTTGTGGATAAAGATATAAAATTCTTGTCCTTGTGTTCAAAGCCAGGAAT
Organism: Apostichopus californicus; assembly: GCA_020650975.1. Classification (NCBI taxonomy): domain Eukaryota; kingdom Metazoa; phylum Echinodermata; class Holothuroidea; order Aspidochirotida; family Stichopodidae; genus Apostichopus; species Apostichopus californicus. The sequence continues at coordinate 7,687 of JAIPMN010016093.1, forward strand.
GGTTTAACCCCAGTTTACCTACAAGAGCTTCTCCAAGAATACAGACCTAGCAGGGTGCTTCGTTCAAGCGTACAACATATGCTTTCTGTTCCTACTGTTCGCACTTCCACCTATGGAGAATGTTGCTTTGCTAGATCAGCTCCACAGCTCTGGAACAGTCTCCCCTTACATCTGAAAACAATCCAGCATGTGTCAACTTTCCAGAAAGAACTCAAGACATTCTTATTCATGAATGCGTATCCATTTGTTTGCTAACTGTTGTGTCCATTTTGGGTACTTTGCTCCTGCAGCGCTTCGGAGGAGTTTTTTTTTAACTGGATAAAAGCGCTTTACAAATTGTTATATTATTATTAGATAGAGATCAAACTTCCCACATTGTTTATTGGATGTAAGTTTTAAAGGTTTTCAGCATGCATGTGTTGGTTTTCATCAAGTCCCTCACCTCCCCACCCAACCCCCATCTAACCCCTATCCCACAGCTGGGGGGTGTTCTCTACAGAAATCATCAAGGATACTTTAACCCATTTTCTTTTCTCGTTTTTCCTTCTGTTATGAAGAGTTTCATCTCGTCATGTGAAGAGCAGCTGACACCGAAGAGTGAAGCTGGACAGAAATTGAAAGATTCTTCCTCATCTAAAGGAGGTGGTAATGTAAGTAGTTTGGCAACTACCAATTATCCTTGGCATGAAGCAAATACATTAAATCTGCAACTTCTAGATTTATTGGTTCATAGCTGTACGTCTTCAAACTAGTATTATAATAGTGTAAAGACGTACTGCATGCTTTATAAGGTCAGACAGAGAAAGATAGAAGTGCATTGATCAACACAGGCCTATTTGCCAGTTGGTAACAGTGGCGGAGCTAGGGGTATTGGTCAGGGGGGCGAGAATGGTCTGTAGGGGCGCTTTCGGCACTATCTAAGCGGAGCACCACCACAGGTTGGCGCGGAGCATACAGAAATTTTTTGAGTAAAAATACTTCCTAGATCGCCGGAAATGACCCTTTCCGGGCCTTGCTAATTTGCAGATAAATGAAGAATAAAAAGGTGTCATCGCCATTTGTGACAACTCGGAAGTTTGTATGTTAATATGTAGATGAGAGCGCAATAAAAGAGTCAATAATCTCGAATAAGTAAAAAGTGGTAAAAAGTGGTAAAAAGTGGTAAAAAGCTGAAAGGACTGCTGGCGCCGGGGGGATCCGCCTCCCCCTGACTGTATGGACCCTCCGCCATTGGTTGGTAAGCACATTTTGGACAGGTTTTGCCCTCTTCGAGAGATGGTACGAGGTCAGTATTCGATAGGACGTGGTGCTCAGTAGGAAAAAAAATCTAACATTTCTTTTTTGACTTGTTTTGTCAAGGAGTATTACCTATCACCGACTAAATTTTCCAGTTAGAGATGTACCGGCTTTTATTTTCTGTCAATTTATATTGGAGTGATCATGTACACTACAGTTAAACAACCTGGGTTGTCTTTATTCGTCCTGGTTGATGACATCTTTAGTAAAGTTTGTCTTTATTTTTCTCTCTTTCTTGGTGGGGACAGGAGAAGAGTGACCCGAAATTGATCCTAAAGCACGGTGCAGAGCCTGCAGGGATCATGCAACAGCGGAAACAGTGTGAGTCTCAGAAACATACTTTGGATCAGTTTTATGCGTAAGGGATAAGGGTCAAAGGGTCAAAGTCAAGTTTAAAAAAATATATATATATATATTGAGAATTGTACTGAAAATGTACTCATTTAGAATATGTGCAATTAACAATTAACATCCTGTGTTAAATATGCACCATTGCTTGATATTTTAAAATTCCTGATATTCAAAGCGTGGGGGTCAAGACCAAGTTTTGTGTCGCCCAAAAAATTCTGGAGGGTCGCCAAAAAGATTCGGAAGACAAAAAGAAAATGGCTGACTATTTGTGGCAAAAAACTTCAACTGTTAGTTCAAAATATAACACCATTTTGCAATTAAGCAAATTTTAATCATAAAAAAATTTATCAGAGGGTAAAAAGAGAATGTCATGATCCTCGCACAACGTCCATTACTGGGAGATTGTGTACCCAAGTTGATAAGTTTGAATACTATAGTCTGAGGGCTTTAAAACATGTAGGAACAATCGTAGGAGTACATGATATTCAATGATATTGGTACAGTTTACCTTTCATGTAATGGTAATGTGTGTTTGGAATAAGAATAAGGGAGAGATAATCCTTATTGAAATCATATTGAGTTTCATTTAGTTGGATTCTACTCTACAATAAAGCAAATATTACATAATGAAAACACATCCTGGAAGAGATTTCTTCCACAAATATTGATAATAAGGAAAAGCTGTAAATGTTTTTTATTGCAGCAGTATAGCAATGGGTTATTATATGTGGTAAGGTGTATTAATTATTATGATCTCGATATTGTGAAATAGAAAACTTTAGTCCTTATCAAATTACTTCCTCTGATCATTCCATGTTTGTGCAACAACATGTTTTTCTTTGGACTTGATGAAACATTTAATGATACTGAGAGCGAAGAGGTTGGGCTAAAGGGTGGGGAGGGGGGGGTGGGAGTTGGTGGATGAGGAGGGCTTTTATGCAACTTTGACATGAAGTAAGCCATTTAAGTTAGTCCACTTGACCTTCTTGTTTTCTCAAGTTTTTAAGTCCATTCTTTTTAGGTATCATTCATTTATAGAAGTTACTACTTTTACTTCTTCTGGTTTGATCTGTTTTCTGTCCATGAAAGACAGAATACATCTCGAAGAAAAAAAATTGATACAATCTAGCGATTGGGTAGATGTCTTCTGAAGTTTTTGTTTCTGGCTTCAACAGATCTCTCAGTTGAAGAAGCTGTTAAGAATACCAACCATCCAGTTGTCATGGCAAAGGAGGGAATTCTGATGCAGGTTAGCATAAATAATACATCTTTCTTAAATTTAAGTAACAGTTTTCTTTTTATAAAGGTTTCTTATGTTTTAATACAGCTCTACTCTTTGCCAAAAAACTTTTCTCATGTCATAATGATAAGAAATTGATCCAAGTTAAAAGTATTGTGCACTGAATCTGAAGATTGTTTCCAATGTTTGACATATAGGAAAAGTAAGACGACCTGATCATAGCAGGATCTTCTTCAGAGCCTGGCTCAGAAAACGATCATGTAAATGTAATTTGATTTGTCTGGCCAAATTTATCCCATCTTGCTAACAGCCAAATCACACCGCCTCTTTTTAACATTGATTTATGTAATAGGAAAGAGTCATTATCCATGTTCTCTAATATTGTATTTTCTTGTATTTATATATATATATATATATATATATGTATATTCATTTGCCTTTGTCGGTTAACCTCCATTTCATAAACAAAGTCTGTTCAAAGTATCTCTTTCGAGATCCGGCTTTAGGAATCACAAATGATTTTCGAGTTGGTGAGCATCATGTTTGATCTCTAGAGTAAGGCAAAATATGTCACCAAAACGGAACTAGTATTGTTCGATACAGGTGACAAACGCCTACAGTGGAATTAAGACCTTCCTTACCGGTTTCGAACCTCTGGACATACAGTACAATCAGCGTTCCATAACCTAGTGGTTAGGGTGTCCGCATATAAAGCGGGAGGCCCGGATTTAAATCCCGGTGGAGGCTGGAATTTTTCACTTTCTGGATTTTCCAACTCACTACAATTTCA
>JAIPMN010016096.1:0-12261 GCA_020650975.1 Apostichopus californicus
ATATATAGATGGCGCACTTGAATATAAACTAATTGCCTTCTATCGTAAGCGTGCCGGATTAATATCTTTCGTTGGTCACATCTGGACAGGAACCCTGGTCAGGACTGAATATATAGGGGGAAGGGGCAATATCCCGATCCTACTGTCAGAGGGATCCCCTCTATACCATAATATAATAATTAGAAAATTAGTTTGTTTTATTGAAATAAATAAAAAAAATCTACTTGGAGTTTTTTGCTGGCATGTATTTACATGTGTACATGTATTTACTTTAGATATATATATAACTCATTTAAACTATCTATAACTCGTATATATAATGCGTTAGCTCTCATTTACGCAATAACCCGAATCAGTTACGTAATGGTTTCACATAATTACCTGCTGTATGGAGAAGAACAGGACCAGTGTAACGGCCGAAGCCACAGCGAAGGAAGTGAACGTTGTGACCGCTCCGAACTTATCAATCAGCAAGCCGCTAGAGAAAGAACCCAAACCGTTGCCAAGGCCAAAGTAGAAAGCCCCCAGAATGCCTTGTGCGGTTGCTAGGCCCTCGCTGGATACAGCAGTGGCAAGGCATGAAACTAACGTGGTCCACGTCATTAGAAATGAAACGCCTGAGAACACATGAAACAGATCTAATTGAGATAACAGTAAATAGAAACATTTGTATGAGTTTGCGTGACTATTTCCCGAAAACTTCAACAAACTTACCAAGTAGATCCTGCATAAATTAACATTGGACAATGTCAAACTAAAACAAGGTGAATTCAGCATATTGAAATAAATAAAATCACATCCAAGGAATCAAATCCGAAGTTTTCAACTTACAGTCAACATTGTATTCCGCATTTGAAACAAATCGGCTTTCTGATACATTTTCAGGTATAAAATATACTATCTAATTATTACCACAGTCAACTCAACATGTTGCATTAATAACCAGTGTTTACTGTATGACTACAGAGGGAGACACCCCTCCCCAACCCCCTCCCCCTCCCCAGAGCCATTAACCATTACCTATCCACCCCTACTCTAAACATGGTAGTCTTTGCGTCGATGTTACATTAATTATGCTGTAAACAAGTATTTTTAATGCAAATTTGTTTTAATTACTGCACATAGATATGAATGTAATTTAAGCATACCTACCGTAAGGTCCTAGATGTTACCGTATATTTATGCTATAATTACCATGCATTCATAACAATTACCAAACAGTAATTAAATTATGCTTGCTCTACAGTAGCTATCTTTACGGAGCATTTCTTATCATTTACCGTGAGCTATCTCCACGGGAATCATCCAATAAGGATTTCCTATCAGCGCGTAACACGCAAACCGTATTGCGTACATTAATAAACCGATGCACAGGGTATTCACGTGACCTAGCTTCTGTAATATAGACTGACAGAAGAATCCAACCACCAACTCAGATGAACTTTGCAGAGCTTCCAGTAGACCAATCAGAAACTGTGAGGCGCCTGAAACAACAAGGTAATCAAAATATGAGGAGAAATGAGTACTTTTTGGGACATAAATTTGAGATAATATATAAAAGTGAAATGGAGAGACAAGAAAGTCGGTTATTTTCTTACATAGAATTAATCCTTATGCCTCAACAATTCATTGTCAAAATTTCAGTATTTGTTAAGAATGGCGAGACGATATCACAAGACTACTATCTAATGGGAAATGTATGAATCTCAGACAGTGTTTAGAGGTTCTAGGCAAAGAAATGTCTGAACGATTTGTTTCTTGGAGGGCGGGGGGGGGGGGAGCAATAAAAAAATTAAAATNGGGAGCAATAAAAAAATTAAAATGTTTACACTCCGAACATTTATGAACATTGTATGACATGCTAGATAATTATTGGTAAAATGGCGACTATACAGTTAACGAAAATGGCCTACTGTGCAAATTAAATATTTCTCGTTCGGTAAGGTAAATACTGTCCATTTGGCGGTAAAAGAGGGCGCCAATACCCTTTGAAAAATTGCTCGTTCAACAGCTTTTGCAATCTGGGATACTATGGTCTTTTAATTCTTATGTTCATCAAGCTCTCGTTTTACATGTTGTTGAAGTTCATATTCTTAATACGTCAACCCCCCCCCCCAACCCATCCCGCACCTTCACTCTTTCCCTCCCCCGACCCACATTGTATTTCTGCGGCATTAGTCATGGCTATATATTTCCTGACGTCACTTTGAGCCCGACTCTAGAGATATGAATATTCATGAGTATGTGGAACGTTTGGTATTACAAACACATCTTTGGGCCGATTGTGATCTGTAAACAAGCTGCGACCTCAGTGCAGTCTGTTCCAGGGATTTTCCACAATTTTGAACAGTAACAGATTAAAGTGAAACAGCTTTGTTATGGCAGGGGATTATCATACCTTGAGGGATTAACAGTGAATTTATATAAAACGTGATAAACTACGATAAATATCTCCTAACCATGACCTCAATAACTCATACATCGAATGAGATAAAACCTTTACAGAGAATAGATTAAGATTTACCACCATATCAGGTTACTACACTGGATACTCAAGTTCCTTAGACGGTCAGAGGTTGTACAAACTTATTTTAGTTTTCTACAGACCATATATATGAGACAATTAATTGCATAGAACAGATATGAAATTTGTATAGAAACCGCATATTCTTTTTCTTTATCAGGTTCCACGTCACCAAACCTTATTAATCCCTTACGGTGTTTTTCGAATTTTCGCAGTTAAATTCTGAAATGGTCACGGCAATGTAATCACGTAATCGGCACAAATAATATATATAAGTCCAGCCCATCCAGCTACCCGCGTGTGTCTCGCCTAACCCCTCCCTCCCCTCCCTCCCTCCCCTCCCCTCCCATCCCTCCCTTCCCCTCCCCTCCCCTTCCCTTCCCTTCCCTCCCCTCCTCCTCTTCGTTATGCATCATCTAGTTCTAAAACTTTTGAACTAGTCCAACCATATACATGTTGAGAGTTGCGCGACGACACCGCGGTGTATATAGACATCTACCCCCACTAGTGCGTGCCTAGTTTTTGTTTATTTTGGTTCATGAATGGCTGCAACACTTATGCGTGAATAGAATCATAGCAATAAGCAAACCACTAGAACATAATCACACAAAGGGAAAGAGGAGGTTGAACTAAACGTTAACAAGATATCAAACTATGCGTAGTACTTCTCAAATAGAATACTAGCTAGCTTTTATACTAAGTGTTTAATTTTGTTCTTATCAGGTATGTGTGAACAAACTGACGCAGTAAATCTCATTAAAGTCATTACTTAGTAATGTAAAGTCGTTCACTTAATTCCAACAACTGAACAATCGTAAGCTAGTCTGATGTTGTTCGAAAGCTGTCGATATGTCGGTACCTTTGCATTATTTACTTTTGTTTAAAGGTAGTCTGTATAGGCCCCAAAAAATAGCACGCTATAATTGCTAGAAGTTTTCAAAAAGTACTTTCCTGGGAGTCTTTACTCTCCAAATTGTTCTCAGACATATTTAATGAACATGAAAGTTGACTGAATTTTGTCCGAGTGAGGAAAATTTCCTCAAAGGTTGTTATAAAAACAGTCTACGAATTTGACCAAAGGTGACCATATTTGAATATCTAGCATATTTTGGGCCAATACGTTCAGCATACCTTCAAGCTAACTCTCGGTGGTACCTATGGCTTCAAGTATCAAAGCAAGACTATAGAAACAAACATACACAATATTCATGAAATGAAACAGTGATATGTTAAGGTCATCAAAGTGCATAGTATTATTCATCGCAACACTGGAACCCACATCATTGGCCATAACGACACACACCTACATCCAATCACACGGCAGGCTGTTCTTAATGTCAGTAAAACAAATCGGTTATTATGCCATTACAAATATTTAAAAAAAATGTTCTTAATCCTTGTTTACCTAAGTTCTGTAAATGCCAGAGCAGGAATCCCCACGTACATCCGTTACAAATACCAACAAAGAATGCTACCCACAGTATCGATGCATAGTGGAGGTTACAGAACAATCGTCGCAATTCTACCCACTGGGTGTTCCATTTGTGACCATTACCCTGAAAAATAAAAACAGGAAAAATAACAATTGCTGTGTCGAAGTTTATTGCCAGGTACGGTATAGAAGTTATACTTCCACATGTGTAATATGTGCCCTATCGCCAGTGTACAGTTTTAATTTACTACAATGTGTCCTTACGCATATATGCAAATATTTTCCTCAACGTGCAGTGGCACTGCCCCACCACCAGAACTATATCCTTCTAAAATGTATTTGTTTGTCAACAAAATGAATTGAAACAAGTAGCAACATCGAGAAATGTTTAAAACTGCACTTAACAAATTCGGTTTGCCGCCCTCTTTATGCTTTGGACGCTTGCGATAGTTTTACGAATAATTTGTTCTTGCATAAAATAGTGTTACAATTGATTTCCTACGTATAACAGCTTCTTGCGTTTTAAGGGTGTATCTTCTTTACGCGATCAAATACACACAAATAAAACTATGCTTGTTCTAAATGCTGCGAATGTGTGTTTTATTAATTAATCGAAAGTGGTTAATACTACGAACCAGCCATTCTCTTTGGAAGCAGACGGCATTTTTTAAAGAAGGGGATGGAATTAGTACTTTCATAAACTACAGATAATATGATGTGTGATTGAAACATAACACAAGCTCTTTTAACATGTGTGCATCATGTGGAATAAAACCTTGAAACCCCCCCCCCCCACCCCCCATCTTAACAACTTCAGTCTTTTATTTATATCCATTGGGCCCGTGGGGTGGAAAGAGTGGGGGGAGGTAAACAAAATCCCAGTTCTGAAGCCAAGATAGTAAACTGATGAGTAACCTTGCCAAAATCCATCCAGAAAGAACAGATAAATGCTAGAATGGCCACGGCTCCGAACATCAAGAATGATATTCTATAGTCGGTGATGGTGAGAGGGACACCACAGAATACTTCCTCTGTGTTAGTTGTAGAGAGAATAGAACCGACAGCCAGTGAACTAAGGAGGCAAAGAGAAAAACAAATTCATAATGTTACAAGGATTTGGACATGACTCTACGATACATCATGACATACATGCACACTAATTGCATATATGATCCCTAACAACAATTTCAGCAAACGTATTGCTTGTTGATCAAGTTGAGATTGGCAAGTCTTGGATGTTTTTGCAGCAAACTGGCAATAACATTACCAAGTAATTATATATTCCGTTCTATTCTGCAAATTTCAACGGCAGGGAAATTCCCTACATTAGAATGAATTACATATAAAAGGGGGAGAACTGAGGTAACCTCTACAAAATTTCTGGACCGTTTTATTTTTACCTGACAAAAAAATAGTTGATTTAATCAAGTTCTATCATTTTTGTTTTTATGTTTCTTCTAATTCCAGAATTACTTACATTGTCCCCCTCCCCTTCCTACGTCTCCTAACCCTAACCCACCCCTGAAAGAAGACAATACCAGTGCTTTGAAAGCATGATATTGGTCTGCATTTTAGCATTAGGAAATTGCCCAACAGCAACTGGCTGTCTATACGGTAGTACCCTAGTGGCTACAATGACGAATTTCTTTATGGTCACTACACAATTGCACGTAATTAGCATATATGGGATTTTATAATAAAATTTAATATATTACTATGTTTTAAAAGGGAAACAGAAGTGTTGCGCATGCATTGTAATATTTGAAGATATACGCTAAGGTCTGTTGATAGGAAGAAACACAAATTATGAATCATTTGTTGCAACTCCACCATCTGTAGCCAGAACGTTATAATTTAAAAGATAAATCTTCCATGTTTGCAGTAGCTGTCATCATTGGGCTGCAAAAGTAAATAGTTTATAACACCCCAGACAATAACACAAGATAACGTAAAGGTTGAAAATCTTCATTGCATCCGTAATAAAGCAAGGTAAGTACACAGGTTAATGACGTTAATGTTAGGCTTAGTGTTAGGCTAGCTATTAACCAGCAGAGTAACGACACAATCACGTGGTACTGGGATACAAGCACTCAGTCAACTTAAGAGGAAGAGCTTATCTTCAATGATTGCTCAAAGCAAATCGATGAAACACAGTAAACAATGAATGAAGGTGAAGCACGATTGAGAAATATTTCATTTGTACAGGGAGTTGCCATTTCACTTGTCCGTAAGTTTGTTAAAAGCTACAGTTTATGTAGTACCATTTGTGTCACTCTGGCTAAGCTATCGGGCCCAATCACACGTAATTTGATTAACACAAAATGGCTAAGAGAGTGCTGTGGTTCCGGTTACAACCAGATTTCTGTTTCTACTGCGGTTAATCCGCTAGAAGAAGTCTTACGTTCAGCACATTTAATAATAAAAAAATTGCCTTATTTTCGTATGAGTAAACGTGTCTGGTTTTTGCCTAACTTACGTGTGTAGCTGGTGCTATTTAGATTGCCTAATCTGACGTGTAGCGTTTACTGGTATATTGTATTTTCTGTATAGTGGTACACGCAATATGTACCGTTCATATCAAAAATATATGAAAAATAAAAACCTTCACTTCGGCTTTCTGCATGCCCTTTCTGTCCCTCCTCCTTTCCCTCCCCTCTCCTCCCCCACCCTTTCTTTTACACTAGTGGCACGAAGCGAAAGTCATCAGCCACTGAACTACTTCAATGTTGATGACTAATTTCAAATTAATATGTACAAGCGTTGCGTATAATATAATTATGTACACCACACTTCAAATAGATATATCGTGTGTATATATAAACATCCTAACTGAGACCCTACGGGTAACGCCATGGTTGCTCAAGCATACCAACCGTGATCATAAACACCAATGGTCATACTGGCAGTGTTGATTAGTTGATTAGCCTTATATAATAGAATAAATATGTATATATAATATATATAATATATAATATATATATATAACTTGACTTCACAGCATCGTGATTGACATCACATCAACAAGACCATACACTACCACTACTATATTTAAACGTACTCGTAAGGTTTGCGTTCTGTACAGTGTAAAACTTTGGTGTTTACGTGTTGTTATAACGAAATACATCGTGCATACACATACACGCGTTAGGTCGTCGAAGCACTTACAGATGCCGTGACCTGGCGTAAACCTTACGGTAACGTCTGCAATAACAATTATATGACCTAGGATCGGATAGTTACGGCATAATTTTGAGAATGTGCTACGTTACATACATAACACAACACAAAACATAAAAGTAATGCAACACTGAATGATCGTACGTGCTGATAAAACTCCAAAGTGTCAGGTCACGTGATTTAAATGAAATATTTCTAGGTTAGATTTTAATGGGAGATGATGATGTTCCTTGATATCCTGACTTGCAGAGTGTTGTAACTTACATTCAAAGTATTAACGTGACAGCAGTTTTCAGCACATGATCATATTACAGACACTGGTTGAATGAGGAGGGATGAACAGTTATGATGAATGCGACAACGCCATATATCATCAATAATATCATATCATATCATAAATAAATGGGGGAAATAGATCACTCCAGGGTAGCGTGACCCGGCCTACTCCAAGCAGACCGTCTCTTTAAACGGGAAGCTCTAAACGACAAAAGTAAGAGTGGTTTATGTGTTAACATATATATGGTCGTTTATTGACCTGGTAACATGGGATATTAATCGTGGCATATAGGATGCATTGGCTGCGTGGTTAGGTAGTGTGATAAATCTGTGATTTATTTGAAGTTATAAGTTTGGGTGATACGGCGAATGCATTTTAATACTTTTAATAAAGACGAGAGCGTTGGAAGGATTACTCGTTGAACCACTCCCAGATTACATCTAACATAGGATGTTGTTATAACAGCGCCTTAGTACTATACACAGTTAGAAACATTAATAACATGATGATAATATAACTATAACATTAGTGCTCTGTGTGTTTGTGTAGTTGTTTCCGATTTTTCTTTTATCTACTCATGTAAATGAAGAAATAATGACCATACGAACTCCTCCCCCTCCCCCCAAGTTTTAATGAATGTTTGTACCATAGGAAGCATTTTAGTCCTACCTATAACCATCAAAACAGTTTTTAGTGGTGTGTTGGGGGTGGGGGTGAAGAGGGACACCTAGAACCCTGATCACCTACCCAAGTGCTACAATCGAAGTATATACGCTTAACAGATATACTCATCCTTGACAATGAGCGTGTCCTGTGTTCTTTCGTAAGTGAAATGTTTTACAGCAGTACTGCTATATGACGTCATACCTCCATTCAGCGATACTACTGTCTGTCGCCGTGTAACCGGAGTACCTGAACAGTTGCACGAAACCAATATCAGTAAATACATGAACTTAAAGTCCCTTGAATATCTAGAAGTAATCTAACTTTCTATATAATGAAACCATCACCCACATTTAAAACCTAATAGAGGGCAGTATAATAGTAGTGCAAAGTTATATGCTAATAGATCAGTCGGCAAAGAACGTTACTACGTTGTGACGAGCAAGTGTACACCTGTAGCCAATCCGTAATATCAGTCCATGGTACCCCAGTAGGAATTTATACCACCATGAACCCCTCTTCTACACCCCCCACCCCATCCCTTCCCTCCCCTTTCCAAGTTATAGTACAGATAACATCTCATGAGAAACGGAAGCTTTTTTTCACTAGCGACATTAATCACCAGTCGGACTCGGACCTAAGGTTGAATGTGAGGAATTTAACTTTGGCGTATCTTTCACCGCAACAATCAATTGTAAATGGGATGATATATAAATTGAACAGGAAACGCCAACATCTCCAGAGAGAGGGAATTCTGATATATAACGAAGTTGCATGGAGTCACTTATTATTGAATATACGGTCTATGCAGCTGTTGGCTGTTAAATCATTTTTGTTGCTTATTGAACGTTTTATGTAACTGATGATGTCTATTAGACCTCCCGCAGTCAAGCCATACACTACTGTACATCAGATTAACGCAGTGTTTGTGTCACAAACAAAATGAACTTCAACCCTTTTGATGTCCCAAAGGGCCTTCATTGACGAGACATAATTTCAGTGGTCTTTGCAAACTTGGAACGACTCTTCGTCGAAAAGATCTTTGAGGAAGTCGTAGGCAGTGTACTGAAATACTGCCAGTTTACTTACACAAGAGGTTATGAATGCATTCTTTACCATGCATGGAAAAGACACATTTCTGAGATGTAAATATGACGTCATATACCGCATGTTTGGGAGAGGGGGCGCATGCGTGGGAGGGGGAACGGAGATGGTGATACTTCAATGTTCTAATATGAGAAAGCATAAAACGAATGTCCGTATTCAATTAGATAGGTGCACCAGCATTATGTACCATATAACCTGTACATATGCATATGCATGTATATATGCACGAGGAATACCGTAAAACGCATTGGAGCGATTCTTACAAAATAAGAATTCAAAGTTGTGAGAAAATATTACACCTTTAAAATCACACTTCACAATTACATAATTTTAATGTACTCCCTGATCATCCACTGTCCAATCATATATCAATATATGCATATATCATGTAGTTTCCGAGGTTAAAACCGTTATATACTTTGAACGCAGCTGTAATATCTACAGTGTATCTTGTTTTTATCTACATGAGATAGACCCATCTATCTGCCATTAGATAAATTAGAGCGGTCATCTCAATATATCTGTTACATGCTTCATGCCAGCCATTGACAATCGTAACAGACAAGTCTTGTAAGTTGAAGTACGTGATACAATAAAAGCACTCCGATGACATGATATCATGTTTAATGCCGTGGTTAGTGAGTCGAAGCCTTGTTTTGATATTAAATTCGTGTTTTCGATATCACGAAATTGAATGAGTCCGACCTAAGCTGACTGATTGCTGTAATTCATATCCCAACATGAAAATGGTTGTCTTTATCCCGTCATCAAGTTTGTGGTGATATCTATTAGGGCTATCATGATCGCGTTACGCTTGGACCACCTAACGAAATATTCAACGAAATGGACGGACTAATGTTTAGTAAAGTCTGGTACAGCGCAAGAAAGATCAAGAGTGCTAGAGAGGGTGGATTATTAAACCAGAATAAACATCATTAAACAATGGGACAATGTTGTGTATAGAGACCATTGGAATAAGTCATATATTAAAGCAAATATTGGACTCGTGAGGAAGGCGAAAGGTTCCACGAGAAACTCTGCCAAGGTTAACCGTGAGGTTCTTGCCTTTATCCTTTACCCTGATTGCAAACCTTGGAATGAATCTTACGACGAGAACAGAGAGTAATTAGTAAACGAACACACAAAGTTCGTTAGATCGCAGGTATTGAGTGGGTTAGGATTTTTACCGATTGGCGTCCCATAATATTGATCTCGATGAAAAGTAACACATTTTGCAGAGGTTGGACTTCCGTTTCAACTGAAGAAGTATTTTAGAACTAATTTACAACCGCGGTTTGAGCTCGTGGTTTACCGTTGCTGTTTACTATATGAGTGAGTGTATATGATCTACTCACATATCAATATAAATTCCCACTCAGAATATTTAATTCAGAATATTTAATATTGCCAACTTCAGAATAGAGAAAATGTAGTATTCCTGGAGTTTTCTCCAAGAATCGATCACATCTTGTTTCTAATCAACATATATATAATACCGTACTACGAGGTAGGTAATTTACATTGGTTCGTTCATGAACATAAATCTTAACGAAACATCTTTCTATGGCCAAAATTCTGTATGATCTGTCTTATTCTTATTATATCACCATGAACACTTTAAAACTCAAAGATTGTCACAAATTAATTCATAAACTATATAAATAGCCTATATATGTTATAAAAGTATCAACAACTTTTTGTATAATAATATTGTTGTTTGACATGTGTGGCAACTTATCAGCATATAGTCTATAGGTCTATCTATCGCTATGTCAGGATAAATATATATAACCCTGGGCAATATTTTTAAATCGGTTAGAATTATTATTTCCTTGATAATTTATCTGGGGCAATTGAAATCATAACCTTCTATAAAGCCTCCCCTAAACTCAATAAACAGAAGAAAACTTGCATAACAGTGTGTCGTTCCCTATCCATTCCTATACACAACTTGTGTCCTTATTCCCTATGATATAGCGGTCACAATTGCATTTTTAAGCCTAATAATCGTGTATATAAGCCTTGCATATTTCCATTAATTTGTTGTTGTTGTAGTATATAGCAAGCTTCTACTGAGGAATTCCAGATCGATATTGTCCAATGATAGCACAACAGTAAAAGTATAGCAACTTACAACAGGGTGTGCTGGTGCTCAACATTGATATAAAAAATAGGCCTACCATCACATGAGTTTGTTATTTTATAGATTTCATAGCAGCGAGGTGAATAGTTTTTGGGTTTTGCTTCCCCTGGAAGGTGTGAGGCATTTTTATAGCAGCATATGTTTGTATTACCCACACATTGTTGCACTCTAGTTTTATTTTCTCAACCACCGACGGACTATAACGACATCTGTGTATAGACGTATACTTTAAGATCCGTCAGTTTCACCAGTCATAACTGTGGAAGGGCTATAATACACTCTCAAAATTACCTCGAAAAAGACTTTTACTGCGCAAAAAAAAGTGATTAAAATGTATACCAAGACAATACCATAGCACGATGCTTCTGGTCGCTATCAAAATTTCGAATACAATGTCCCTTTTTACTAAATTGGTTCATTGTTAAGGAAAAGTTACCCTAAATAGCACTTTTCTGCTTATCAGTGAAGCATTACAAAAACGAACCAAGATACTATTGTTCGAACGTACAATATTACAGTATAGAGAGAAGGTGTTAATTGGCTTATGCCTTGAGACAGTAGATGTCGGGGGGGGGGGGTGAGCGGGGGGGGGGTTTACAAATGACTGCTTCAATTTTATTATATACTAAGCAATCTGCTACAATACAGCAGTAAGTGTGTAATTCTACTGGCAGGCTGTAAAAATCAAGTTACTCAAGAATTGGAAGGGTACCGTATGGCTCATAGACGCGTCGAGTTCTCCGCATATGAAGAAGTAACAGACTCGGTATGAGTGTTAATGGCTTATCTTACTTTTTGTGTTCAATTGATTACAAGTCAACATCAGCCGGAAGTGGGTTGCCATGGCGCACGAAGGGGGAGGGGGGAGTGGGGAGTGGGGAGTTATTGCTGAATTAGTTACGAGATTAGTATCACTTAGGCTATGGTGACGTAAGTTA
>JAIPMN010016101.1:0-11613 GCA_020650975.1 Apostichopus californicus
TCACCAATCAATTAGTATAGAACCGAAAGAGGATTTGTTTAAACGGATCTCTTATCATAATAAAACTGAGTTGGAGATGAGTACAATAACCTCGCATACTGTAATGAGGACATTTACAGGATGTAGCGAAATCAATTGCAATCACTAGATATGTACATGTATTATACATAGTCAATACTCAGTTGGATATCATATATAAAATCAACTTTGAGCTTTAACAACGTGTCGTCGTTTATTATCAGAGGACGTAATTTGCGTTTTAAATTAAATAAAAGTACTACAAAGAGAATCGAGGTAAGCATAATTCTTTTTCCTTTCCATAGCCTCGATCATCATTAATGAAAAATAATACATATCTCTTCAACACTGATGATATAACTTTTTTTCGATTTGTCAGATCAGGAATAATGTTTGCAGAAAACAAAGTACGGTAACAGCTCAGCCTGGTAACCAATGGCATATGGTGGGATGGGGGTGGGGATGGGGTGGGGTGGGTTTGGTGATAAATTGCAATTGTTTCGGGAGAAAGCAAGACTATTTATTGGCCCTCCCCCCCCCCTTCCCATTTCGTTTACGTTATACGAAATGAAAGCATTAACTTGTTGAAAATTAAATCCATCAATTTGATTGACAAGATAAACTTTGTTATATCCTATCTAACGTAGCAGCCAAGTCATTGATATGCAAAATTTATGTAAATCTTTCAATATACTTTTTTTCTTAATTCATTACATGACCTTTTCTTCTGTGATCTTAAATGGATTTTTAAGTGGGCTCGGCAATCCATTTCAATAAATATTACGGGGCAAAGTTAATAATAATTGCAAGCAAATGTTAAACTTATATTATTTTTCATTTCGGCTAAGAATGTTTTAATAACGACTCTTTACTGTTCCGACTGCCGTGCATCTGTATAAGTATAGGATGAACGTATCTATACTTTTTTATCATGGTTATATATAATCTTTATCGGTCGTGGTAATATATTATAACACCATATATGAGAAAATGTTAAGATACATGTACATGAATGAGGATTCAATATGTTATCGAAAATCTTCAAAAAGGAACCACGCAAAGTGGCTTGTATACTTGAAAATATCTTTAAAAGGCAACATACAGTAAATAACATGCAATTAGAAACTGAAGAAATGTTACCATTTTCCCAACTACACGTCTTTATGCTGCTTTCCAAAAGTTGCAGTGTTCCTTTGAATCATTTGTATATTTGCGCTCACAATTTAAGTATGTTGTTAACATTATTAAACAACACGAATTAAATTGATTCGATTTGCACCCATAATAAAATAACAACAACAAATAAGTGTTGAAAAGTGTCCCAAATTATGTTACTCTTTACAAACCTGTTAAATTCAGTAAAATGTAGTTGCCATTACAAAGATTACAACATAAGCTCTACAAGACCACCCAACATTACATAAAGATACATATTACGTATACTGAAATTACTGTAGGCGTATCAGTGACGTTCACAGGATGTCAATTAAAGGTCAAAGGGGAGGGATGAACTCCAAACCCCCTTCCCTCGATCCCCCACCCAAAGAACTGATTAGCGGCTAAACTTACTTTAATGGAAAAACAGTGGCAATTGAAGGATTCGATAAAGGAGGGATTGGGCTCTCTGGTCGTTGAAGTCGACTCCCATGTAGGCTGGTCTGGGGGTCCTTCCCTAAAAATATAGGCCTAGACGTCAAATGGTGCATTAGGAGGTATACAATAAACTCATAAATTAGATCTACAGTTAGCTCTAAGCGCAAGGTTGTGGTGATAAATCATTATTGTGTGATGTTAAAAAGTGGGTGTACACCTGTAGCAGTGGTCTAACACTTCCCCGGCCGAATGTAAAACTTATCCCCGACTGAACGTTTTCCCCGACTGGTGTGGGCAATGCCTCCCAACGCCCCCCCCCCTCCCCTCCTTGCGCACGCCACCCTAGCCCATCCTGAACCGTCTTACCTTGATGTTTGAACTCAATCGGCATGAAAGTCAGAACAAATCGTAATGGGATAAAGCCATACATGAGAGTTTTGAATTCATCAGAAGAATCTCCACACGAATTTGCACGACTGTTTAGACTAACTCTGAAATACATAAAATATCAAAAAAACAAAATAACACAAATCTGGTGAGTACAAAAGATCTTCAAAATCCCATTTTCATACAGTGACTTCCGTGATGAAATAGCAGCATTTGATACATATACATCTTATTTGAATAACAAATTTCGCAACATTTCCCTCAACTACTTTCAGTTGTTTTAAGGATAACTTAGGCAGATATTTAGTTTTGACATGTCATAGCTTTGGAATAAATAATTGCAAGTTATTTTTTTCATGCATAAGCTATTTCGGTTGTGAAGATATTCAACTTTATGGAAATATATCTCTGAATGCTCCTTAAAGTCTCCATCGATGATGACATCCTCTCCTCGGTGCAAGACCCATGAGTTTTAATGTTAATCCATTCTTCTTCTTGTTGGTTTTTTCTTAATTCTAATAAGTTGTCAACCAAAACATGTTCTTTTCACTTCATATACATTCGAATGGACGGTAGGAGGTGTTGATGTTTGTTTCGAAAAAATCTAGGAAAATTTTTAAAGTTCCTTTCTAACACATCTTTTGTGACATTGACGCAACAGAGGTATAGCTAATATAATAACTGCATAGTGCGTGTGATGTAATTTAGTATGACTGAACAATTTAAAATGGTATGTTCTTTGGAAGCTGCACTTATCGCATTCAAAATGATCTGAAAGTGGTTAATTCTTGCTAAAGAAACATCGAATAATGTGAATTAACATGATTGAGGTGCAATATTTTACTTACAACTATCATACAGGACAGTGAAACCTGCAGTTGCGTTCGAACGAAAGTCCATGATTATGAAAGATCCTCCTAATATGTCACTTATTAGTGATGGACAGTCAAGTTCAAGTGACAATTTGTCCACATCCCTAATGTACACATACAGTACATATATTTGCAAGGTGGTCCCCCCCCCCTTTTCTTCTTCATCATGATGTTAAGGTGCACTGTCGTGGGACTTTGGAAGCGCAGTGGGCTGGGTATCAGGGAGTAGTATACTCCACAAATTGTAACACGACAACTACTCGAGTGAGAGACACTATTGGTACTTACGCATTAGTCTCGAGGTGATCCATCACCATAAACGCAATATGTGAGAGAGTTGTTATGATTGAACGAATCGTACCGTATACTATATGGTTACACCAGCTCCAAGAAACTTATCACTCTTTCTTACATATTAAAACTTCATAAGCATTGATGTATTGTTTAAATATTGCGGTATTGATGTAACAATAATCTTAAAGACAACAACATTCAATACTCTCAGTTGAAAACCCAATTTAACGTTTTGTCTCTTATTTGAGATATGATTGAATGAATGTCAACTATGTTGAATTGCTAAAATTCTCCATTTACCCAGAAAATGGATAACAATAAGCATAGATACTACGTTTGGAACTATTTACTTAATTGTTAACATTTTTAAAATTTAATTTAATTTAATTTTTACTACAATTAGGGTTCTAATTATTATTTATTATATTATATATTATATATTATTTATTATCGTCTATTATTGGGTGTTTATTACTATCTGGTTTAGGCTTTGACAATATTTGTCTTACTGTACCATAGTTTCTCATACTTATTTATATTTAAACATTGACTATGATTAAATCTATTTACTATTTACATATACTTCTGAATTTGTTGGACTATATGCGTTCAGGTTTTTGTTTTTATATATATTTTTTTTATCATCGTTTAGTACGGGTGTTTTAAATATTGTTGACTAGGCTTCAACATTTTATGCCTTATTGGTTCTATATATTTAATATTTAGGTTTTTGTTACTATTTGTTTTTAGGTTTTACATTCGTAAAGCGCTTTGAGCAGCTTTGCTGATTATGCGCTATATAAATATTACTTATTATTATTTGTGATGTCTTCATGGCAGATAGTTTTCCAAAGCTTATTTTCCTATAATAATCGTCTTGTTGATTTATCGATGAATGTGTTTAAATGTGAATGTTTTCTAATCTGTCAATGTTCTTTTAATTTTACAACTTCACCCAATGTTACTTTTTTGAAGAGATATTATTTCCTTTGCGCATGTACACATGCTTGAGAGATTATGAACAGGAAAATAAAAACACATTTCAACTCAATGGCAATATGACATCATTATGACATCATAATGGTGTTGACAAACTCATGTCCTGGCCATATTTACGCTATAGGATATGGTTTTGATATAAACTTGCAGAAAGTTTCCAGCAATTGGGTTAAGGAATCAACTTTACCTTTTTTTGCAACTTTTCCTTTTGGCGTGGTGTCATAATGGCGTATGCTACTAGAGTGAGATGGCTTGTTTATTTTCCAATTTCTTTGTCTTTTCTAAAGCTGACGATGCGGTCTCTGGTGCAAGTCTTAATGTTCTCTGTACTGGTGTTGGGAGCAGTTTCTTCGTCAGAAACTGCAAAAAAGAAGAAAAAACCTAAGAGTAAGTGAATGGTTTGTAACAAAGCAAAACATGTACCAATACGTTTAACTCTATAACTATATTTTAGTTATGCGACATAAATTTGCCGTAAGGGTCGAATTTATGTTTGCTCAATGTTTGCTGTTTTGAAAGGACTATAGCTACACATGACTGGTTATGCATATAGATACTTATATCTTAGGCTTATCTGTAAATTGTAGCAATTTTAAATGGTTGTATCATGTAGCCTTAATTTTAGTTTATTTTTTATTTACATATTAGTTTTATTAAATTTTGTATTTAATTCCTCAAGATCCATGTGATGATCCTCGCATTTGCAAGTGCATAGCAGTAGAAGATAATTACAACATTGAATGTTCACATCGAAAGTTGAAAGAGATTCCTGAAAACCTTCCGAAAACGGTTTATATGCTGTAAGTATTTAGATTGTTTTGATTAATCTATGATGTGTCAAGTTATCATTGTAGCTGTACCGCTTGATATAAAAGAAATGAAAAAAGGTATAAACATGAAAGGACAAAAATATATATTAAACATGTGCTCTGACAAACATTATTATAACCATTTTTGTGTGTGTTAGAAATAGTCGACCGCAGAATAGGTATAATCTGCATATGGCTCTATCGTGCACAATATGATATACCAATGTACACAGTTTTCGACACCATTTTACTTCAACGGGAACAACAAATTACACGACATGCAAACAACGACAAACACTTAAAGAAATAAGAAGCATAGGCAAACACGCCACGGTTGTATTAAGGTAATTGCTATGGGACCAAGGTTAAGAATGAACCTTGTCTCGGCTAGTAACAGTTTTCGTTTTATTGTCTCAAAGGTAAATACGAATAAAGACAAATTTGAGAAAGTCGATGCTTTGTAGTGGAAAATTAAAGTTGAAACCCATTTTTTTATTGAAAATACTAGTTTAACCATTATTATCTTATATATATAAATTACATCACAAAAAAACCCTTGATTTAGGTATGAATAAATCATCGTAGAAGTTTCTCTAGGGACCGTGTACGTTTATAATTGAGAGCTGTATTTCTAATGTGAATAATAATGACTAACGTGCATAATAATAACTGATTTGATTAATAATGACTAATGTGAATGATAATGACAAGTCGGACATTTTTCATCATTATTCGTCGTGCCGTTATACACACACTCGCAAAGAGACTTACAAGACAATTGCTCATAGTGTTAGAGATAACCTTATACTCGTATAATACACCGTAATGCATATATTACAGTAAAGGACATATCCATAATAAACTTGTGAGTTAACCTTTTTTTTTTACATTTCAGAGATTTGTCGGACAACGAATTAACCATGTTACCCAATGGTTACTTTAATAACTTTACACATGTTACATGTCTGTGAGTATTTTAAAATTTTGGCGGTTCAAACCAAAATTCAAATTGAGTCACGGATAGAGAATGTTCTTTATGTCCGACAAACACAACAATGACATTAATTAGACTAAAGAGCATAATTAATTGTTATAAAAGGCGCGCCATAGATTACGGCTGACATTTATACATAATAGTATTTTACATATTGGTTCTTTACTATATTTCAGGAACTTATCCTTCAATCGGTTGCAAAATTTCACAAGCGAGGTGCTAAATGAGACGTCCAACTTGTTAATTTTGTGAGTAAAACACTCTTTGTTTTATGTTGTTTCAAGTTTTGACTATCAATTCCTTTTTTGGGATATGCTACTGTATAAGTTACTAAATAGTAAAATATTTTGCTATTATTTGCAAGGATTTCGGTAATTTGTTGTAATGTTGATTCCACCGACATGAGTATCACTCTTCCTGTTACAAAAATTCCGCATAAAATTGTTCTCAATTTTTGTTTGCAAAGAAATGAAAAAAGATATGTTTTTTTTCTTTAATTCCTCTACGGCAATCACCACATTAATTTAATACACATTGTGTTGCAGGGATCTTTCACATAATAGTTTGACAAACATCGAAGAGGGATCGTTCAACTACACGAATCGTTTGATGCAATTGTAAGAATTTTAGTTTTTTTCAATGTTGTTTAATTTTAGTAATGTTAAGTATAGAAGTAGCCTTTAAGTTAGAGAGCCATGAACAATTACCTTAAAGAACGGTTGAGATTGTTTGTGTACCTTTTTCTCCTTCTTAAATTGTTACATAATTAATTGTTATGATAGATTATTATTTTAGTAATTTAAAGGAATGATTGGAATCATGGAATAATTCTTCGGTCATTCGCTAGAATATAATTATGATGAATTTCTGATATATCTTTATTAATTGTTCATGTTTTCAAAAGGTATATCTCACTCTCTTTCAATTTATTTATTATCGTCACGTTTTAGAAATCTTTCGCATAATCAACTGACCAGCATTCCACCATACTTGTTTACACAAGTAAAACAACTAGAGATGTTGTAAGTATTTCGCCATGTTGAGTATCTTTTCCTGCATGATTCCTTTTATATATATACTTTTAATATATTTTATATATATAATTCGGAACCTCTTTTCTCGGAACCTCTTTACGCCATTCCTCTTTTATGTTTTGCATCCATTGGATAATTTAGGGTAGAGATTTTACATACAGTACGAAAAGTCTGTTCTTACGTAAGGTATCATACATCAAAATCAGACATATTTGAATAATTTTTCTTTGAAACTTTTCCATAAAATGTGTGAATTTGTTAACGTTGTATGGTAATGAAACAGTTAATGTATTTGTTCCTCAGTGTTGTATTGAATTTAGTGATATTATGTTGCAGTTCCTTTTCTAATAATAGCACATAAGAACGTGTTTATCTGTTTTATGGAAATATAAACCATTCTTCATACAGCTATTTAACGAAGAACATACCAAGTTACATTACGTGGTCTATATAGCTGGTAAACTTAAAAACTCTTTTCAATGCTTTGATAAATTTCAGGGATTTGTCAAACAATATGTTAATGGAGATACCAAACACTCTATTTGGCAGTCTTGACAATGTCGTAACTTTGTAAGTATAACATTGTTGTTTCAGTACCTCCATGTAAACACTCTCTAACGAAATATCAACCTAAACAGGCCTAGTGAATCTATAGGTGCAAAAACATAAATAAATAAATCAAGAGGATGATTATAGGCCTATGACTAATATTTGTAGAATGTATAGATGTCGATTATCCCCAAAAGATGTTAGTATATTTCAAATAACTCAGCAATCTTATTATATATCGTTCTTTCTTAAATATATTAAAGCCTATACACAGGAATTTATCCTTCAATCATTTGACTATATTACTTTATGAACTGGATCGTTTTGGTTACTTTATGAATCAAAAGATCATGAAAACATATTATATTTAGTTTGCAACTTCGCACTTCACTTAACATTTTTCTTTTTCATTTCCACCTATATTTTGCTTCTGAAGGGATCTTTCGTATAATCGACTGACGTCTATCCAAGACGGATCGTTCAAGTTCACACTAAAGCTGAAGCAATTGTAACAATATTTTATTCTATTTTAATATGGCTGTACAGAAAACAGTGCATGTAAACTATTCTGTTAGATAACCATAAAAAGAGCTAACTAAGATTTCATGTTTCTTGTGGAATTTTAAATATTCCGTCCTCTCAACTTGCACGCCACTACTTCTATAGCGTGGCATAGCATGATAAAGTATCGCATATCATAGCATCAGCATCAGCCCAAAATAATGGAGTGCTAAATAGCTAATGATTTCAAATGTAATGGGTTTCTTCTTCTAATGTATTCCCTTACATTATGGGAGACAATTATATAATACCATCATTTCACTTTCTGGGGTAATGTAGATCAATTTCAGCGCAGCGCAAGAGGGTCCGCAAGGGATCGTGCAATGGGAAGCGTCCCAAAATAGGATCGCTAAAAAAAGACACTTTTCAGGATTGTCTTATCCCCAGATCCCAAATTGTCACTTGCGAGATAAAGCATTTCTTAATACTACAATTAAATTAATATTCGGGCGAAGTTACACAATATAAAGAGAAACCGCAAAAATTATGGTCAAAACGTATGTACCATTTGTTGTATTTAATTTTATCTTGCAATGAAGATTGCCGGTTAGGAAAAACAGTTCCTTTTTGGAATAAAGATGTGCTCGTAGATGTATGCCACTGCAATGCGAATTTGGTTTCGTACTTAGAAGTTAGTAATCTTTTATGAAAGCTCTTCCAGGAAGTACATTCAATCGAAAGTTTTGTTTTCGATGATTAAAACATTATTGATGCAAACTGAAGAGAACTTTCGAACCGGAAAAGAAACAGTTGTAGTGTGATATTTAGAAAGGAATTAACCAAACAAACATGAAGGCTGAACAGTTTTTTAGTTTATGTAACAATTTTCAAGTGGTTTAATTAGTAAGATATTAGTTTTTCATTTGAAACTGACAAATGATTTCATTGTATTGACTTCATTTACAATGAAAATCAGTTACTCCTTCCCTTTCTCACCTTCACCTTACATCGCCACCCTTTTCTTTCTTTTCCTTTTCCTCTCTCCCCTTCATTATCCCTTCCCCTTTTTTTTCTTGTTCCCCTCATCTCTCTCCCCTTTCCTTTCGTTTCATTACTTATAGTCTCCATTTGCTTGTACTTCCAGATACTTAAACCACAATAAGCTGACGATGTTACCAGAAAATCTATTAAACTCGTCGTATAGTGTGAAGTTGTGAGTTCAAATCCTATTCATGATGATACATTTTCAATTAATTGTAATGACAATGAAAACGATAATGAACATGCTTATATATCATATCATTCATGTTATATACAGTTGTTTATACCATTATAACAAATTCTGGTTCTTTAAAAAGATAATTTCCTGACTTGTGGAGCTTTAAAATATTCCTAAATAAAGATATGGATTTATTTAAAAAGTGACTGACTATGCCATATAGTTAACCGTAAGGGAATGTATTGTAAAGGATTGATACTCATGTGAACTCCCTTTGTTTTCCAGACGTCTTGCCCTGGACATGGAGTAGTATTTACCCTAACAACTCATTGCCCAGAAAATCCTTATTAGCAATATCACCCATGTTTAAAATCTAATATCTTAACAGGAATAAAAATTTATAAGCACCGCTGTAATTTGAATACATATAGTGACCATTTGCGACTTGTGTGAACTTGACCCTTTAATAAGACAGATAAGAACATATGTACGAACATGTAAGCCAAAGTGGGACAGGATTGCATGAATTTCTATTCGCACACATCTTACAATGACAAGCACGCCTGAATAAAGAAATCAAATAACAGTAGTTTATTTTCAATGCAAAAAGTATTTATAGACACTTATAGTATATAGTTTAAGACAATCACAATTGTGTACATATTTGAAAAGAATATTCTCAAATTTGAAGTGTATTTTCCTTTTAACTGCAGGAAATGCAGCTACAATGACATATCGGAACTACCAAGGACAATTTCTGCAAGCCCCTTTTCACAGAATTTAAATGAATTGTAGGTACATTATCTTCTATATTGCGATAAGATAAGTCAACTTTTATGCATAAATTAAGCTTTATCGACATGATTCATCATATATACAGTGGAGTGACTTTGAAATCTAATGTGTCTTCTTAACTTACAGGAGTTTGTCCAAAAACAGGTTGACGACTATTAACCAAACCTCTTTTGGAAAAGCATTATCTGTTGTGAACCTGTGAGTATGCCGTCATTGCAACATTACTAAACTGCCAAATGCAAATTAACAACTAAGTCATTCGTAATTATGTATGAACATATTGACAAATGCCCATTTATTATTTATAGTTTAGTCCTAAAGATATGTATTACGGTATGATTTAATGATACCATTAAATTTTAACTGCAAAACTAATATAGTCTTTAGAAGAAATTCGATTAGATCGAATATTACGGGAGAAAAACTGTGATACTTTCAAAGTAGTATTAGCTCTTTTGCGTTGGGATAAACATATATTATTATTCTCAATACGTACATGTCCTTTCTTACCTGAGTTCAGTATATGAGTTTAAAGCACATGGCGCATTAAATGTAACATACTGTATAATGGTACATACATTTGATTATATTGGACACATTGCTAACTTTCAAAGCTTTGTCATGACAGTGTCCTAAGCCGAAACAGACTTACGGAACTTATACCGAACGTATTCAGCACAGTTCGATTATCATATGCCTTGTAAGTATGAAATACAAAAGACAAATATCACAAATATCATGGATATTGAGTGAGAATATTTTTTTGTATAAGAATATGGGTAGAATGGTGAAGTTATGTCGAGCACTAAAAGCAGAATGTAATCTTAATTCTGTCTTCTCGGTTTACAAATGGTTCTAATTTCATTCTTCGAGACTTTACCGTTTAAACTTCGGATAACCAACAATGGCTGTATTTTATACTCTACCATGGAGTTTACCATTCACAAGTACGGGCCTCAAAAGCAACAAATATCCAGTAGGAATATATATCGTAGGCTTATGTGCAAGTTAATATATATTCACTCTTTCAAAAGGGGACATAGTAGTGGCAATCCGCTCAAGCCAACTTCCGCAATCTTCTAAACATCTTAGCAATGTATGAGTAAATGACGTTTTCCTTACATAAACTTCGTAAGAGCAATATCAAACAGAAACAATTAGACAGAATAGTTTATTATCTTTCTTTTCTTTTCTTTCCTTTTTTTTAAGGGATTTATCGCGGAACGAAATTACAATCATATCTGCAGACGCATTCGGACAGATAGTTCCTCATCAACTAAAAATATTACTTCTGCATAGAAATAATCTTGAAGTTATCTATAAGGGGACATTTTATCTTCTTACACATCTTGTGTACTTGTAAGTATTCGTGAACAAAATTATTATTTTTAAAAGTCATCAGTTATTTTCAGAACGTGTGTTGGTTTGTTTATCGTTCTACTAATAGAACAGAATACAGGTTGACATCATGTTGATCGACTATGCTGGTGTCATTTGAGATGGTCATGCTCAAAAGTGCAGTTTACTAATATATAATATACAATATATA
>JAIPMN010016105.1:0-11893 GCA_020650975.1 Apostichopus californicus
ATTAAAGAGTAAATAATACAGGGAACATTTTAGATTTTAGATGCTTAAGAAAAACTAAACTTTATGTTGCGGCTAATTTATGTAGTATCGTACGTGACAGTTAACGAAAAGATAAAGAATATAATGTGCTGCCTTAGTCAAAACAAATTTACCAGGAACAATGTTATTAATAATACTATAATGAATTTTATGGCATATAATGTAATTGATTCTGCGATGTTTATTAGTTCCATTGTAGTCACTTCGAAGATAGTACTCAGATGTATTATATACGTGGTAGAGTGTCTACACTTGTCTGTTTTCTTTTGTTCTGTGACCTACTTTTCATCCTTCTAGAACTGTACGATGTTTTTAGAACGCAGGTGTTCATTTCTAGACGACACGCCTATAGGCGGTGCTTTCTTGGAAATTATGCTGTCCTTGTGAATGGCTCTTTGGAGCAATCTGTTTATTAATAGTAATATTCCTGCAGGTGCGTTGTGATTCAACCAATCAACAATTTGGATACAATACCTCATAGTAGTATAGTCTCCCACAACAGGCAGTTGTTATGTCCACACTTTGCTTAGATCTGAAACAACATTGGAATCAACATGATCTCATCATTCATGGCTTTTATTAAGTTTGACGGACGTGCATCATTCATTGATTCTGTTTAATTAAAAACATTTCAACAATGGAATTTATGGAACAGAATACATAGAGGGTTCATTGTGTCGGGACGTTTTGAGGTGATTTGCTCTCTGAAATAAAATCGCATCTTCACTTTCCTTAAAAATGTGTACCCTTCGTAATATTGTAACATTTGCTGTCAATGCTCACTGAATATTTCACTTGAAGTTGAGCCCAAAATGCTGCCAATAGTATAGTAAATCTATACAGCAAGATTTTATAAAAAAAATTAAAAATATTCAAATCGTTAACTTTATAGAGCCCTCAGCTAAGTTTACACTTTAATTATATTAACGTTTGATATTTACTTGCAACAGAAACTATGATCGAAACAGAGGTCACGATAAGTAAACTACATACATGTCTCACGTGAAAGTGAAATCGTGCACTTTATTGGGAATTCGTCATTATTTACGCATACTGTGTCGTTACTTAAATAATTAAATAAAGGAAAATAGGATCGAACATGAAGTTATGCTAGATATATATGCCTCAGTAGTTATTTAGATCTCTACACAATTGTAGATGTTTGTTTGCTATGACATGGAAACCAAGGTTGAGGTAAGAATGAAGGTATTTGCGATGGAAAACCAAAGCTTACTGGACAAAACGCTCCTGGGAAGTAACGGTACTCGATATGAAAAGAGACGGGTGTTTGTGTGGAGATTGCTGGCATGGTCCTTGGGTATAATCGAAAGGTCTGCGTCAGTTAAAACCTGGAGTACAGGTGCTGATAGAAACGTATTAAACGGTAAGTTACAATGATTCGCTCTTCCTATTTGTAAGTTGCAACTTGTACCTTTTCAAATAACAAACATAGAACAATCCTCCGTTAAGTACATTCTTATAGGTCTCAAGATATATATTCACTGAACGAATATATGGGACACTTAAAGTATGACTCAGTGTGTTGTGCAATGTTCCATCCAATATTTCTATATAACTATATCTTAGTGAAAGCTTATATAGGAATTTATGCATCACTCTATACATGTTGTTCATATATATATATTATCAGTGAACTTTGGAATATTCTACTGTGATATTACACAAATTGCTAGCTTAAAAGGGAAGTCTTTATACAGCATAATGACTCCGTTTCTTTCCATTTTCAGTTATGTCCCTTTGCATTAATTCCTTCCATCTGCGTTAATCTATCGTTGTCACAGTGGTATACTATAGTTGGTGAATATATAATTTAAAAATATCTAATAAATTGTTAGTTTTCTAATGTGTTTGTGTTCAAAATATATATGTAGTGAAGGTAAAACATGAACGAACTCAAGTTTAATTATAATGAGGTGATTAATACGGTTACGGTTGTTTCAAGAAAATTCAACTGAGAAGTTTTTACCCGGCTCATAATTACGAACATGTTATTTCAATTTAAAGAGCTTACTCTCTTAGAGTCAAGCTTGATAGTGAAGATACTATATATGTTCATGTATACATTGGATGATGGAGTTTTCATTACAAAACTGGCGCAAATATATGTAAGCAAACTCTAACCCAAACCAAACCTCACACATACAACAAACAAACTGATACCGAATTGTAAAGAAAACTTCTGTCATTAAAAATAGAAAGTTACCCACAAAAGTATAAATCAAGTCAAACTTCCATTGCCACCGTCATTGTTAAATCTTAATTGATTGGTTATAGTGTTTTGATCACAATATGGTGACAACAAATATACTGTCGTGTGATAGAACCACATATTTATGTTTACAAAGCCTAGACCATTACCGTTACCTATGTAAACTTTAAATGAGCTTACAGCGCGCCTCGGACTATTAAGTTTTGTTAAACAACATCGTAAATGCGTTTACCTTTGTCCATTCTCAGTAGCTTTATAAAAACCTTCCTTCATCTATCTTACATATCAACTTTGTACCAATATCACGACCTTCCGCTTCAAGAAAAAATGAATAAAAACACTGCGTCAAGTAGACACTGCGTTATTGCCGTTACTCCATTATTGTAAAGTAAAGTTTCTTGTATCTAAATAAACAGAAACAGAACTTTGATCTTCCAGTTGCTTTGGTGGCCAAGATTCCGATGAAAACTTGAGAAATAGTCATGGTCTTTTGATAAATATTTTTTTCTTTTAAACTTTAAACGAATATATTTCAAACTATAAGAAAAGCCATCATATCAAAACAATTTATAATGTTATCTGAGATTTTATTCCATTAAATATGACTTGAATTGACTTTCCTGAAAGCTTGACAGTTGACATGTAATAAGATATATTTCATTAACAAATGTACCATTACAAAGCGAATACCAAAACTGACGTCTGTTCATCGCCTTCGAATATTTGATTCCTACATACAGACACATGTGGTTATTTGCTATGTTTTGTTTCGAATCACTTTCTAATATTTTTCCATCTCATAGGCCTTAACCGGCGACGACAACGAATACTGTATTTTTCCTATCTGTGTTCTATTCTCCTGTTGATCTCTGTCTCGATTTTCACTATGTTCTGGTATACTCAGTGTGTTTTCCACGATTGGAAGGAACTCTTACGATACACATCATACGTGCTGTTTTATTGGCCTGTCATCACCTCGGTACAATTTTTGAGCATATTCGCTAACTATCAAAATCGATATGGACAAAAGAATTTGAAGACGGATTTGACATGGACAAATTTGTTTAGCGAAACAAGTTTTCGGCAAAAACTTTACAATGGAAACTTTCAAAGCACGGGTAAGTTGCAAAACATTGGCGTATGTTTGCTATTTTATGGGACAGCAATCTTAATACGGTCTTAGAGATGTATTGTTTGTTTAATCAGAATGCCGATTGCCGTCATTTGACTGAGTACATTTGTACCGTATCAAATATTTCCAGCATTTACTTCTATTGCACATTCTGCTACTTCCTATATTTGAACCGTAAAGCGTTACAGTCTGAAGGTAAGCGCACCTTATTCTTCATTGAAAGTAACAGTCAAAGTCAATCCGAGTGTCTGAAGAGAGTACGATCCGTATTTAAGACATACTTGGAGCTCCGAAGGTTGTTATTTCCCTGGTTAAACGTGATCATATTTAGCACCTCGTTCGGAATTACGGTATTTTTGACTTGGCGTTCGGATTCTTCTAGCGGCGATAATGCTTCTGAAATGGTTCCATTAGAGATGGGAACTCCGGCCTGGTTAAACCACAACGGGATATGCGAGATTAAATGCGGTGAAAACTCAACTACAACAGAAACTACGAACCACTTAATTCCTTTTGAATTGATGGTAGTTGGAGAGAAAATAATGGTGGTTCTTTTGGGTTTGGTAGTTGTTGGTGGAATGGATTTACGATACATTTGGGATGATTTTCAAATTAAAGTCAATATGATGTATTCTACTGATAAGGTAAAGGACATTGAGTACATAAGAAAATTTGTCAAACACCTTCGCACCGATAAAGCGTCCTCAACCGTACCGACGTTTGTGATACCATTGTTTGGAGTGGTGTGTGGTGTACTAAGTGGAAACCATTTTCAAAGCTGAGAATAAAACTTTAAATTGGTTCACTTTGATGTGACATAACTAATATGCTCATTAACTGATGTAAATAGTTTTAGTTTGCCTTACAAGAATATCCTTAAACTTATACTAAACAGAAGCTGATTAGTAAGTGATCAACTTGACAAGAGCAAATCAATCTTTGGCAACAATGGGACCGGTGTGTTTGCCAAGTGGATTTGAAGCAATGAGGCTTAGCAACTGGTTCATGGTAAGGTGGGTTTTTTCATCCAAGAGCAACCTACGGAGTTCCCATCTGAAATGACTTTCTAACTTGAAAAGATCCCAAATTTGAGTTAAAATGTGGAACTGCAAACCACCCGATGTGTAAGTAGTAATCCATAAGCCCTTGCGGGTTTCTCCCACAAGTATGGTCGCTTAAGCGTTGTAAAAATAACTGCTGATTATTATTATTGATTATTATTATTATTGAATATTATATAAAAAGTAGGCCCAGATTACAAGCCCTGTGATCTGAACTATATGCAGCCCTTGGTGGTGATCCCCACATGTCTATTTCTTTACTGGGGATTCCAGTCATAGGTTAATGTATCTTCCATACCGTGTAAGGTTTGCTCACAGCGAGCAAAAATTCGCTCTTGCGTTCACGTTTACATTTAAACACAGTTGAAACGATTAAATGTGAAGACTAATTTAGTTACTAGAGATTTTGTATCATGGTTTTTTTGTTATTGTTTACTGATTTAATTTAAATCGCATCCTAATAAGAATTTCTATTCTGAAGTGATTTTTTTTTAATTTGGCGACATTTTGTAAATGATCTCACAAACAGCAGAATAAAATTATGTTATCATGAATGACAAGTGAGCTGAAAGTATATTTGTGTTTCTTTATAATGTATCAATTATTTATCCACAAAGAAGAATAACATTTCTACAAAGGGGTTTCATTTTAATTCAATTCTAACCACAGGGGGGAAAGACTGCTACGCAATCCCTGCAAACGTACCATTTATCAACCTTTGTCTAGAGGTAGGGACAAGCTATTGAGATAGGAGTTTTGAACTAACAGTGTCGTACATTTTACTCTTCTATATGAGCTCTACATTGTTTGCCATCGAATATCTCGGTCTTTTATTTCCCTAATAGACACCCATATTAATAATCTGAGATTCTTAACAACATACTCCGAAAACAATAAAGGTGAATTAAGGGAGAGGGCAAGTCATTAATTTACATCAATTTACGCATCTTTTTCTTTGTTGATGTTATCATATTCTAAAACAAAAGTGAAATACAAAACATAACTTGTTATCGTTTTTATGATTCAAAATATTAATGATTAAACCGCTGTGGCCTGATAGTTTGAAGTACTGCATGACGCACTACTTGCCAAACACACACGCAGTAACTACGAAATACACTGTCACGTTAAAGCTATACTTTTACACAACTTGTCTTACTGTGATACTTAGTTGAGTCTAATTAGTTTAGACTTCCGCTTTCATTCGTCTGATAGCATCGTTTGCTGATTATTATATCGCTTATAACTTCTGAGCTAGGTAGTAGAAATCCGAATGTTATTTCATGTGTAACATCCTTCGGCGAAACCTTCAGGAACCTTCGAAATATACATTCGTAACGGAGTGAGAATCTAAAACCAAAATATAAATAACTTTCTCATGAGTATACATTGGTTTATAGTTCAATTGAAAACGGTGAAATGTAACCAAAAATTTAGCGTATTTATTGATATATCTATGTCGCAATATTAAAAACCATTTGCTAACAGGCTAAACTTTAAGACGAAAAAACACAACTCTATGTAAAATAACTAATTATGTTTCTTGTCATAACTCCGGTATTGATGTACCAAACAAGTTGACTTGTTATAAACAATCAGATCCGTAGAATGCATTAAAACGTAAATAGCATATCCTTAACTAATGTTTGTATTCGATTAAGCTAGCGGTTTTTTTTATTTCCACGGATTACGTTTTTCTCTGCTAAAAATGTTTCTCTAAATCAACAAGACCGAAGAACATAAAGGTTTTGCTACTTTATAACGGTCTAGAAGTCTCGCTGTTTTCCGCTTAAAAATCCAGATGCGAACCCAATAATAGGAAAAATGAAACTATTAATGGTGTCAACTGTTGTATTGGGATGTAAATTATCTATATAAACAGATAGATCCTTCCAGAACATTCTCTCCCTTCTCGAATGCATGAATCTGAGTTTCATTTTGAAATCAGTCCACACGTATTTGATGTCCAAGGCATTTGCAGCGTAGTAAGGTAAAATGGCGATCATTACATGTCTCCATAAGACGAATGAATTATAGAGGACGAAAAAGTTATCTTCATGCAAAAATTGTTCCCCATCACACGTGTAACTGCATATTCCCGGCTCACTGGGAAGAAGAGGAACATACGAATCTGTTATGGGCACAGCAGTGGTAGATGAGGGTAATACGGTTTCATTAAAATTCCACGTAAAAAACACAGTCAGTCCAAATGTTGAATTGAAAATAACGAAATTGAGCCATGGTACCAATATCTTTCTAAGCTGGTAGTATTCTCTGAAGAATTTTTTTACCGTGGAAATACATTCGTCAAACTCTCCAACGTGCTGTTGGATGAACTTCGAGGCAATCTCGCTCTCACGCTCAAGGTTAAGGCGATGCAAATATAAAAAGTAGCAAAACAATGAAAAAAAGTAGGCAACTAAAATTTCAGATATTAACCAAACATATTGTGGAAAATTTCGACAGTCCGTCTTCAGTTTTATGAAGAATGTTAACTTGAGTGCAGAATGAACTGTTGGAACTAACAGGTATAAGATCAGGAATGCCGAGAACTTTGGTAAAGGAACCGTCCCAGGATTGGATGTAAAAGTTGACATTATCCTTGCACAACATTTTGCGCTAAACACTTTTACCCATGAGATGTTCCTTCGCTTTCCCACCTGGTTCTTGATTAAAGCTGCCAAGCATATTATCTGGGCTGACATCAGTGATGGCCAGTAGCATTGGTACGAAATAAAACGTAAGAAATGGTCAATTTTTCCGAAATAACAGTATAAGTACAAGAGTAGAGCTACAGTAGACGAAAATGTTAAAACCACGAGGGAGATCAACGAGGATATGAACGTCAATCGTTTCTTCCACCTTTTTTTATCTGGAAAATCAAAATAAAATTGTCTGAGGAAATTTAAAACAAAGTAATATTCATGTTATCGTTTGACTGGGAATGCTGCATTCGGATAAATTTACGAGGCTTGAAATCAAACGCCTATCGTGTAAACATTACTACACTGATAAAACGTAAATGTTTTGTTTTGGCGATGAGTCACCAAACCACGTGAGCACTGAGACAAATGTATAAGAATAATCTTTCAATATATAGTAACGTACTTCACAGTGTGGTGGAATGAAGGCCTCTTTACTTGATCTTGTTCAGAGCGGAATTCAGTCTAAACACCTGACATATGAAAACCCTGGAATGTGATTTCTTATTTGATCGATAGATTTAAATTTAATTTGGAATGAATTTATGGGAACATTTGCCTTTTTATTTGGGCGGGGGAGGGGGGGGGGGTCAATGAAACTCACTTTTAATGTTTTGGCTTTTCAAAGCAACTTTTGCATCCAAAATATACAAATGCGACCCCTTTCGAGAACAATCTACTTTTTTCCAAAAATTACGGTATTCTGAAACTGAGTATTTTATTGTATACTTTGTGACGACTTAGTGTATGATTTTTAATTTTATCTCATAGTGCAACATTTTTTCAAAAACCTAACTCACTGATATTTTCATCTCATACGCGGTATTAAAATAACAATTACATCATATTACTTCCTTCTTAATTTCTGATATGATTCTATTAAACAAATGAATGCTTACCCTTGTTCATTACAGTAACACCTGTTTATCGATACCATTCGGGTAGTGACATATTACTATGCTAACCGATCATTTTAACGTAGTTCATAACACACATGAAGGAAGCCAAATTATACTAAAATTTTAAATCGTTTTTGATAGCTTATAACTTCATTGAGGAAACATATATGTATTTTTTATTTATGTTTTTATCTTGATATATATTTTCCTTGTTTTACTTTCGCTGATAACAGGCGAGGGTTGATCACACACTCCTCTCTTCTTATATTGTATCATTCCTAGACAATATTGGTATTTTAATAGAGGTAATTAAACTATATATGATATAATTTACCGGATTACCAAAGTGGTACTAAATGACAAATAAACATTTACAATTAATATGATTTGTGAGTATTTCACTTAACATTGAAACCAAACGGATCATTATTTCATTATATCTTTTCTAATTCCCGGTCCTTCTTTGTAACGTGAACGTTATACATTTAAAGAAAAAATACTTAAATTTACCGTAATCAGCAAACATGGGAGAAGAAGTGGTCCCTGTAGACAACGGCCAAGTCACAACGCCATGGAGCCACATTAAAGCTTTCAAACAGTTGTTCACATTCCTGATCTCTTCTTTATCATAGTTTACTGAAAATTGTCTCGAATTGAAAAGATGTCCTTCGCCGTTGGTATCCATCTCTGCATTCCCCATTTCTGTTCAAAAGCAAGAATTAATTCTTTGAAGAACTATTTAATTTACAACTTGTTTAGTAGTCTCGCGATTTCTGCGGTGAAAATAAATGACTACTTATAATTAAATATATTCTGCATGACGTGTAATATTTATACACGGTTGGTGAAAATAACTGATACTTACAAAGAAAGACACGTAACTGCAATTTGAACCATCAGTACAAACTGACCGTGCCATGTACATTGGCTGATCAGGAAGTGAAAGGGATATACAAGGAACGAGGAAGCAGACTGGTTAAACATTTCTCTCATCTAGGATTCTTACACACACACACATGCATACGCACACCACGTGACACGCGCGCACACACATAATGGGGCTCGGTAACATTGATGTTCCCTAGCCGAAACGAATTACCTTCAAACAACTATACCAAGAGCAGATATCAGCCCTGTAATTTAGTGATAGCATTTATACAGAAAGGAAAATCCTCACATCTGTGTAGTCCTAGCATGAAACTTTAGGAAAACCTTTCAGCAATACAGATGCTTTTCCAAAATAGAAATATATAAAGATAATATTATTTGTTATTAATAGCCTTCGCAAATTATTGAGTTGCGTAACACTGTAATATGCTGTTTTATTGTATTGTATTGTATATATGCGTTGACAGTTCTACATTAATATAGTGTCCATGCTTTACGAATACTATCATATGTATGTGTTGGTATGAGAGGTAGATCGAGTATACTCACATGGTAACCTGTAAGGGAAACTGGAGGAGACGAAGCCTACAGACTGACAATGTAATATATCTCGATATAACAAATACTATATGCCAGTACTTCAACAGAACGTAAACAAAAACTAATTTGCTGCAAGCTGGCTTCTGCTACGAAAGACTTACCAAACAGAACATAACACAGCATGTTTATTTCACTGTGGATGCACAGTCTATATGTATGCTTGGGTTTTTTCGCTGCGTAGCAAGAACATTTCTCAGAGAACGTGACATATTGAACCTTATATTCAATTAACAGATGAAAGTGAAAGAGGAAATCATCCTCTCCGTTAGTGACGAATCATTGCACTAATTCTATCATTCACCAACGAAACATGTTCTTTAAATACAAAAGCCTTTTCCGGGTTCAGGTTAATGTGGCCACAATGAAAATATACATATATCATGTTTTTATATTCAAAATGAAGCAACAATCAAATTACCACCAGTAGTAGCGGAAAACGAACACATCGTTGACGAAATGACAATAGAGGGTGCTAAACAGTAACAGTTTCTCCCCCATACATTATATTTACTTCTCCTATCTTTTAAAAAAATCTGTTGACATTTCGTTTTCTGTGGTTTATATTAAAGTACTTAATATACCATTTAACTTATCATCTTTACTTCACATAGTACATTGGTTTTGTATTTGAGCATTGAAGAATAAGAAAAGTGTGATCTTATTTAAATTAAATTACCTTAACAAAGTTAGGAAACGATAATGAACGTGTTTCTTCCTTGTACAAATTCCAATGTGAGTTAAGACATCCATCAGATAGCAAAACATATCACTAAAATATGTTGTCATGCTTCATATCATTATACTCGGGAAGTCGTTCCACCCATTGCCCGTACTTCTTGAGATCGTTATGAAATACAGGTTATCAATGGAATTTGACTGTTGTCCATGTACTATTTTACTCCTTTACAAGGCAAACTATTGGCAAAAGTACATCCCGTACCTGATCTACCAGTGTCTTGTTCAAAGTTAAAGAACGTTGAACATTCTCTGGTTTCTAAAGTAGAAAGCATTTTACAATAAGCGATTAAGTTCATGAATCTTATCAATTGAAGATTTAGTAGAACGGAACCTATTGAGATATGGCAAAATCATTTAATACTTAACATTTTCCCAATTGGATGATGTTTCTCGAAATGTTCACAGTTTTAAACCTGAAAATCTTAAAGTTGCTTTACGACAATAGTAACTTCATAGATGGAAATCTATGAATTGCTATAATAGTATGAAAAGTATTTGAAATCGAAATACCTTGAACAAAAACTATTCTTGTGATTATTAGTGACAAATGTGTTATATTATGAAATCATTTATGAACGAATGAATATGCCAACAATATTAATGTAAGGACTTATGCCACGGAGACATGTCATAAAGAATGAAATAAGAAACTCCATGGTTTTGGAAGCGGGATGTAGCGTGGTTGTCGTAAGCTTGACATCGTTGCCGTAGATTTTTGCTCACTAAAAATAGTCGCCCATGTAAAAATCCTCTCTTCCCCGACGTGATTTTTTATTAAGGCTGTAACACAAACCATTTGGACTAATATTAACGATAATTCTTAGCATTGGTATGAAAGACACGCAAAAATTAGTTGATTCGTCCGAAATAACAATAATAGTAAAGCAAGAGTGCAGCAGACGACGTTAATGTTGAAAGGAAATGAAATGTCAAAGACGAAGTAACCACCACTTTCCTTCTCCACTTGGCAATGCTTGTATAAAGAGATTGAATTAATAATATGTTGTCATTTTATTTTTATATTATATATTTTTTTTATATTTTATTTTTTAATCATAGAATATTTGACATGCATAGAGATAACCTGATTTAAAGAGAGAAGTCAATAATCAACAGAACTAGATGACAGACATCCATAGTAGACGAAGCATAATAATTTTACTTTCTGTAATGTTTGTTTCAAACACTGATCACATCGACACACGACAATTCCTAGATTTTAAAGAATAAACAATTATTTACGAAAAAATTCTGAATGAATCGTCAAACTAAATACCTCTAAAGTTGTCCCATTCATCACCACTTTTCGCTTAGAATTATCCCGTTATTTCTATAATGTCTACCTAAATATACATTTTTAAACTATTTAAGTAAAAGTCAAATTCGCAAACACAAAAGCAGAATGTAAAATAATTTTAATTCATGTCGATATACGTTAATTGGAGATAACTTAACATTGGTTGTATCACATATTCTACTACAGTTAAAGTAAGGTTTACAAACTTACCATTAAAACGACTAATATACTATAATAGTATAACATCAGTGAACTTATAGAGATACTCATTGGGTCCATTGCTTAAGTTTGTGCACTATGTTATATA
>JAIPMN010016110.1:0-13262 GCA_020650975.1 Apostichopus californicus
TGTCGATGTATAGGTATCCTAAAATTACTTCCATGTCGATGTATAGGTAACCTAAAATTACTTCCATGTCGATCTATAGGTATCCTAAAATTACTTCCATGTCGATGTAAAGGTAACCTAAATTACTTCCATGTCGATGTAAAGGTAACCTAAAATTACTTCCATGTCGATGTATAGGTAACCTAAATTACTTCCATGTCGATGTATAGGTATCCTAAAATTACTTCCATGTCGATGTATAGGTAACCTAAAATTACTTCCATGTCGATCTATAGGTATCCTAAAATTACTTCCATGTCGATGTATAGGTAACCTAAAATTACTTCCATGTCGATGTATAGGTAACCTAAAATTACTTCCATGTCGATCTATAGGTATCCTAAAATTACTTCCATGTCGATGTATAGGTAACCTAAATTACTTTCATGTCGATGTATAGGTAACCTAAAATTACTTCCATGTCG
Source organism: Apostichopus californicus (assembly GCA_020650975.1). Taxonomy (NCBI): domain Eukaryota; kingdom Metazoa; phylum Echinodermata; class Holothuroidea; order Aspidochirotida; family Stichopodidae; genus Apostichopus; species Apostichopus californicus. Next base: position 465 of record JAIPMN010016110.1, read on the forward strand.
ATGTATAGGTAACCTAAATTACTTCCATGTCGATGTAAAGGTAACCTAAAATTACTTCCATGTCGATGTATAGGTAACCTAAAATTACTTCCATGTCGATCTATAGGTATCCTAAAATTACTTCCATGTCGATGTAAAGGTAACCTAAAGTTACTTCCATGTCGATGTATAGGTAACCTAAATTACTTCCATGTCGATCTATAGGTATCCTAAAATATCTTCCATGTCGATGTATAGGTAACCTAAATTACTTCCATGTCGATGTAAAGGTAACCTAAAATTACTTCCATGTCGATCTATAGGTATCCTAAAATTATTCCCATGTCGATGTAGAGGTAACCTAAATTACTTCCATGTCGATGTATAGGTAACCTAAAATTACTTCCATGTCGATGTGTAGTATAATAGTATTATATTAGTAATATGATGTGTTTGTTATAATCTGGTTGTTAAATCTTTGACTATGAACTGTTGAATTATATTTTATAGATACTTCAAAATGCAGGAACCACCGACGGTGCCATTATTCTATTAATAACTGACGGGGACGAAACGGTTGGCAATTTGATGGAAGCGGCGAAGGATATCATATCAGCAAATGTTGTTGTAGATGCTGTGGCTTTCAGCGAGGACGCTGATTCTAAACTTTCGTATCTGGCGAGCCAGACAGGTATTTAAATACTTTGGATCATAAGTACAGTTGTGGATTAAACGTTCTATCTTTGAAGAGGTTGATTGTGTTTTGTGAGGTATTTTTAAGTTTGGAGATATCGAGGGAAACTCGTATTAAATAGCTAACGATCTGCGAAACGTGATATGTCTAACATCGAGTTTTATAGTAATGAGACTGAAAAATGCTGAACAATCTAGTCGTGAACACTGATAAAAGTTGACTTCACTATAGAAACTTTCAGTCTGTGTTACTATAGTACACGAGTGTACAAGCCTAGGATAGCAACGATCTATTATCGCTTATATGATCAGTCGAATGGTGACATCACCTTATTGATCCTTTATTCTGCCACACTTACTTTATGCTGTTCCTGTATGGTATCACTTTATATCATCTTCTGACAAGCATAGACTGATGAGATTCCTTAAGTATACTTCACGTATATTGAATGTAAGCCAGCTATCACTGAAGGATCAAGTAAACACAGCTGCAAAGAATGAATTTGTAAGGATGACAAATAAAATTAGAGATGACAAAGATGACCCACTACATGGGCCACTTAATTGTATGTTGGTGAAAGCTACCAGGAATCTTAGGAACCCTCATATCTTGCCAAAATATAGAATTCAACTTTATAAGAACTCTTTCATCTACCGTGCTGCAATATATATTCAATTTGGTAATTTGGAACCTTTCATTTAATTTTACTAATTGTTTCACCTAGTTCTAGTAATGTACATAGTTTTAACGCTTTCTTGATGTGCAATCATTTGAACATCTTATCTATCACGTTTTTCATATTTTTTTTAATTGTTTCACCTAGTTCTAGTAATGTACATAGTTTTAACGCTTTCTTGTTGTGCAATCATTTAAACATCTTATCTATCATGGTTTTCATATTTATTTATTTTTTAGTTTGACATGTGTACTCCTTTTTCTAAATATGCTATATTTATACTGGTTTCAATAAATGAAAAAATGAAATGAAAATAACAATTGTCTCTTCGGCATAGTGAGAAAGAAATTGTCTAGATATTAATGTTTTCGTTCATGAATGTAGTTTACGTTATTCTTAGCTATTTAACAGACTGCGTGTCGTGTTTGGTATTTGGTAAATAAATCATCTGTTTATTTCCTTGAACAGGGGGCGCATTCTATCTTCAAACTGATGACGTTGGCTCATCGGGCATATATCAGGCTTTAGGAGGAACAATGAAGAGAGGTGTAACAGAAGCGCAGCAAAGGGTTGACGTACGTAACACGAATAACTAACACCCATACTTCATCATAATACTTACCTTTAAATGTCAACAGGCAGAAAACTGTTGACGTACGTAAAACGAATAACTAACACCACAGATACTGCATCAAAATACTTACCTTTAAATGTCAACAGTCAGCAAACTGTTGAATTACGTAACACGAGTAACTGACACCACAGATACTGAATTCAAAATACTTACCTTCAAACGTCAACAGTCAGCAAACAGTACGTAACACGAATAACTAACACCAGAAATACTTCATCCTAATACTTAACTTTAAATGTCAACAGTCAGCAAACTGTTGACGTAGGTAACACGAATAAAATGGACCACCCATACAGCATCAAAATACTTAAGTTTAATTGTATACAGTCAGCAAAGTGTTCAATTACGTAGCACCAATAACTAAGACCATAGATATTGCATCAAAAATACTACCTTTGAACCCTATCATTATTCAAAACAAAGACCGTTAGTATACGTCTCATTAATTCTTTATGCCATTTGCTTCCATATAACAAACGCATCTTCACGGAAGTGTCACGTAATAATATGACGGTGGTGTGGATGTTCTTTACTCTGTAGCTGGAATCGACTTCCTATCTCATCCAGGCCTCTGCTAATTATACTGGTCAAGCCTCAGTGGATGAAACCATTGGAGAGAGGACCAGTTTCTTCTTCTCTTGGAACAAAGATACAGGAAATATACGTGAGTAATTTCAGGGTTTACATGTGCAACAAAGAACGCGAACTTGTATAAATGAATATTTCATGGTGTTACATCGGTAAGGTACTGATACAAGTATACTGCTAATATCCCGTATAGTGAAGTAGATACATTCACTATACTTAATTATAGATAATGTAGGAAAAATTTATGGTACATTTTCTTATTTTTGATTCCTTGCTGAAGGCAGAAGGAATCTATGCGATGGGTGATGGCATGTGTATGTGTGTATGTGACACTTGCTCGTTATCTTCAGAAGGATAACTGTGTACATTCATATCTGGTATGTTGGTTTCCCTTAGGTAGAACTAGTTTGAGATTGTGGTTGGTATTGGTCAAAGGTCATTTGAGGTCAGCATGGGTCAAATTATGAAAACATCGTTCACACAATATCTCAAGAAGTGGAAGTTGCAGGAAGGTCAAACTTGGTGTGTAGCTTGCCGGTGTGAGTAGACGATCTGTAATGTTTTTCATGAAGGTCAAAGATCATTTGAGGTCACCAAAGGTCAAACTGTGAACACCTTGAAAACACGATAACTCAATATTACAAAGTTGGATGAACTTAAAACTTGTCATGTAGATTCAACATAGTGAGTTCTCAGCTGCTATCTTTTTTGGCTAAGATCAAAGGTCATGCTAAGTCACCAGAGGTCAAACATTGTAAACACGATATCTCAAGAATAGAAGCTTTGATGAATCTCCTGCTTGGGGCATGTTGATATCCCATATTGAGTAGAGAAACCCTATTGAAATTGGTGAAAGTCAAATGTCATTTTCGGAAAACATTTTTCAAAGTCTGAAACTCTTGTAAACACGGTAACTCAAGAAATACATCTTTCTAAAACTTGATACTTAGTATGTAGATATAGCTTGGTGAGTGCAAGACAAGAACCCTATTGAAATTGATAGAGGTCAAAGGCCAAATGACGTCAACAGGTGTCAAAGTCTGAAACCCTTTACACATGATAACTCCAAAATTAAAGCTACAATTAACCTGTGAATTCTCAAATGCTATGATTTTAGGTCAACGTAGTTTGGTCAAATTCGGTTTAGTAAAGTTTTGTGAAGGGTCTCTATAAGTCTTCAACAAAACGGTCATCCAGGAAATGAAATCTGCTTCAGTCTGTTGATAATCTTTAATACAATCACTTTAAGACACTCAGCAGGTACTTATCAGTTTCCTCCCTCTGAGCTTCAAGGGGTCAACATGTTATCTCAAATGGTGAAAAAAATGGTTGGGGTCAACAGGTTATATTAAATGGACTAAAAATTGGTCACTTTCTGTATGATTTACACTCGATGACTTTTAATTTGGCTAAGATGTGAAAATATTTCACAGTGTATCAACAACGTCATGTAGAGCTCTCATTAATTAATAACAATTCTAAAAGGAATGATTGTTAGGCGGCGCAGCTGATTTTATTAATACATCTATGTGTCTATATTTCATAGGAAGAATGTTCTTTCTGGATATTAAAAAATTAAGGAATAAAACTTCTACCATGTAAAATCCTTACCAGTGAATGAAATGGTTGATGCCCACAAGTCAGTGCTACAAATAAGAACTGGAAATCTCTGATCTTTCTGATTCTCACTTAATTCTTGAACAAATTTAACTCACTTGCTCTACAAAAGTCAGATAGCTATTTGAAATTATATGGCAAGGAATCACAAAGCTTACTGGCTTTCTGGTTTCTGTAGAAATCAGTTCGGTGCAAATTCATGAATGTTAGTGTACATGACGTTTTGAAAGTTGTTATAGTGAACTACACTGCAGCTACCTAAAGGATTTTAACTTCGTAACACCTACCAACAGCGCATTTAAATTCGGAACGCTAAGAGGAATTATAATTAAAAAGTGTGCAACGTTCCGTACACAAAATATCGTTTTGAATGTATCATGGTCATTGCAGGCCTGAGCTGGACAGGGGTAAGGCGGTAGCAGCTTTAGAGCCCAGGACCGTTGTGTGGCCCGGGGAAATATGGCAGGAAAAATATTGTCTCCTTATTTTCATATTATACTTAAGGAAAATAAAGACTTTACAAGGGGATGGGGGCGGGGCTCGATCTGGCAATCAATGCCCTGTGTCCCCGATTTATGAAGTCTAGTTGTCTATCGACATTTCGAAAAATTAATGTAACATTTTAAATGTTACTCGGGAAGACCAAGTTGATGACATGACCTGCAAAATAAGATTGTTTTAAACCTTAAAATCTAAATATATCATACTCGGTGCATAGAACCTAATGATATACGGTATTCAATATACAATGTTAACATTATTCAATACTTAAAATAAACAGTCGTTGACGTCACTATTACATCACCGTCCGGTATCGAATACGGTCCTGGATCACTTGAGTACGTGGAAAACGCCCTCTTTCGCTATGTGATGATAAACTTGCAAGAATCTGCTGAGGTAGGAGTAATGATAACATCGAGTTATTTTTATCATCATCTTCATCATATCGCACTTCAAAAGTGTAAACGGTAAAGGTTTCCCTATCACATCACACCAAATGCGTGATATCATAACCTATATATTCAGTTAATCAATGCATGATTATTTGATGCTGTAGTAATACTCAGAATGGTTAGAGTTATCATGCAACCGTTACCCGCCCCCATCAACCCAAATATGTGATATCATAGCCTATGTTCAACTGATCATGAAGCAATGCACGATTGTTTGATACTGTAATAATATTCCAAATGGTTAGGGTTACCATACAACCTTTACACTACCCTCATCACCCCAAATATGTGATATCACAGCCTAAATTCAACTGATCATGTATGTATGTATGTATGTATGTATGTATGTATGTGTGTATGTATGTATGTATGTGTGTATGCGTGTATGTATGTGTGTATGTATGTATGTATGTATGTATGTATGTATATGTGATCTTCCCGCAAGCAGGAACTCGCGAAAGAAGCCATGGAGGCTTTTAGACTCGCAAGCTGACCAAAGCCAATTTCTCGGCACACATCCATTTAACGTCCATGTCGGGAAGTTGTTATTGAACAACATCCTTGCCAGACGATAAACATTGCTGTCGGCGGGAATCGAACCGGGGATCTCATGACTGGGAGACGCCGGCGTTAACCACTAGGCTATACACTCCGCCTAATCATGAAGCAATGCACGATTGTTTGATACTGTAGTAATACTCCAGATGGTTACGGTCATCATACAACCTTTACACTACCCTCATCACCCCAAATATGTGATATCACAGCCTATATTCAACTGATCATGAAGCAATGCACGATTGTTTGATACTGTAATAATATTCCAAATGGTTACGGTTACCATACAACCGTTACACTACCCTCATCACCCCAAATATGTGATATCACAGCCTATATTCAACTGATCATGAAGCAATGCACGATTGTTTGATACTGTAATAATATTCCAAATGGTTAGGGTTACAATACAACCTTCACACTACCCTCATCACCCCAAATATGTGATATCACAGCCTATATTCAACTGATCATGATGCAATGCACGATTGTTTGATACTGTAATAATATTTCAAATGGTTAGGGTTACCATACAACCTTTACACTACCCTCATCACCCCAAATATGTGATATCACAGCCTATATTCAACTGATCATGAAGCAATGCACGATTGTTTGATACTGTAATAATATTCCAAATGGTTAGGGTTACCATACAACCTTTACACTACCCTCATCACCCCTAATATGTGATATCACAGCCTATATTCAACTGATCATGATGCAATGCACGACTGTTTGATACTGTAGTAATACTCCAGATGGTAACGGTTATCATACAACCTTTACACTACCCTCATCACCCCAAATATGTGATATCACAGCCTATATTCAACTGATCATGATGCAATGCACGACTGTTTGATACTGTAGTAATACTCCAGATGGTTACGGTTATCATACAACCTTTACACTACCCTCATCACCCCAAATATGTGATATCACAGCCTTTATTCAACTGATCATGGAGGAATTCAGTATTACTACCATTTCAGAATGAACGATATATTTGACATATTTTTGATATCTTTGTGTAAATTTCAGGCAAAAGGCGTATGTTATTTTCGCGGTGCAGGTTTTATAAGGAAATTAAAACCGACTGATGTGAAATATTGACTGTGCAAGTGTTCATTTGTAATTCATCAGGTCGGAACATGGACATATTCTATTAGCAACCGTTATTCAGAATCAATGGAGGTTGTCATTAACATTGCTTCCTACCCACAAAGCAATAAGGAGGACCCCATCGTTGTCACGTCATACTTAAGTGGAAGTACATCCAATGCCGCTGATGGAGAGGAATTGATTGCCTTCGCAGAAGTGCGGCAAGGGTATAACCCTATCATAGATGCCAACGTCATCGCCATTATAGAACGGCCACCTGACAGTCAGGGCAATTACTATGAACCTGTGCATCTACAACTCTTCGACAATGGCGCAGGTACGTAAGAGATCAAAAGACCGGCATGGTATATATTCACGATATATTACTAAATTTTCAAATCATGAATTTAAAATGATCATTTGCTAGTTTACAGACCCAAACCCAGGCATCGTCATTGGATCTCTGTATAGATGATGTTAACTGCAGAGACCATGCATGATAATTACATATTATGAGAATGGTAGACCATGTATGATGATTACAGTTGTTAGCCTTGACAATGGTAGATTTGGGAGGAAGAGGAAGTGGGCAGTGGTCAACTTGGTCCCTGAAGTAGATCAACGGGGACACAGTGCGTAAATGCGAGGTGGATTTGAGTGCATGTGTAGAACGGAAGCAGGAAAGTATCGTCGTTCGTAAATACCCAAAACCAGTAAGTTTTGAGGTAACTATAAAGAACGATGTCCCCAAACAGGTAAGAAATATCGGTTTCTATTAGGTAGATATGACAGCTTTGATGTTCCTTTACACATACTTGGTCAAGTCATAGCATCATCTTAACGAACCACTTGCACATTGATGTCTTTCGTTATTTATTAAAATGTTTAGTTTCTGTAATGGAGATGAGATGGATACACTTACTCCAGTCATTTAAAATCATCAGGTGCTGACTTAACAGCAAGTGATATACCTATTTTATTTAATATTAAAACCATTCATTGAAAATAATCAGGTGCTGATTTAACAGAAAGTGTTATACTTACTTTACTTAATATTTCACACCATTCCTTTAAAATAATCAGGTGCTGATTTAGTAGAAAGTGACACATCTACTTTACTCAATAGTAACATCATTCATTTAACATCATCAGGTGCTGATCTAACAGAAATTGACACATCTTCTTTTCTTAATATTAACACCATTTATTTTAAATCATTAGGTGCTGCACCCTCAGAATGTTACACATCTACTTTACTTAATATTAACATCCTTCATTTTAAATCATAAGGTGTTGATTACGTAGAAAGTGACACATCAACTTTTCTTAATATGAACACCATTCATTTAAAATCATCAGGTGCTGATTTAGGATTAGTGACAAATCTTCTTTACTTCATATTTACACCGTTCATTTAAATAATCAGGTGCTGATCTAACATAAAGTGACACATCTTCTTTACTTAATTGTAACACCGTTCATTTAAAATCACCAGGTGCTGATTTAACAGAAGACGATGGCATATATTCTCGCTTCTTTACTGAATATTCAAACAAAGGCTTTTATGGAGTCAAGATTCAAGTTGATGGTAACAACGGAGAGGCTACAATTCTCAGACAGACAACTGTTCCATTCGAAGCTGCACAAATAGTTATTGATCCAAACAATCTAGACAACCTTGTCATTCCAGAAATAGGTAATTTTAACCTAGTATTTCTTCATTTGATCTGTAACTGATATTGATATCTGTATGTTCCATTCGAAGCTGCACAAATAGTTATTTCAATTGAATGGGTAGTATGGTTTATATATGCTACCCTCCCACCCCGAGAAGTCTTATATATAATGCTTTATTAATGAAACTGGTCCGTCAACGACCAATAATTGTGATTATGTTTCACTAAACGTATGCATGGATATCCTAGATGGATCCCCTTACAAGCCGATATCTCTGAGGTGAATCTTATATGTAATGCTTTAGATATACAGCCGGCTATCCTGCATGGATATCGAGGATATCCATGTAGGATATCCAGCCATATCCAGCCGGCTATATCCAGCCGATATCTCTGAGGTGGGAGGAGGATATACTATACTTGGCAGTTTCAGAACAGTTTCACCTCAGCAAATATTGGGATAGTTTTGGATATCGTTGTTAATGTAGTCCAGAAACAGGGATAATATCCGCCTCGGTCCCAATATACATAGTACCTGTTTTAGCATGTATTCAACATAATACTTTATAATATCCAAAACATTCCCACATATGATCTGTTTAATTCATACTTGTCCCTTTTCTAAAATGATCCACCTTACGGACAAATCATAACCGTTCCCCATGCTAGAGTGTTGGGTTGGCCCTTACTTGTCAATAAAATATCTTGAGCAAGTGGCAAAGGATGAAATTACAATTTAGACGGTTCAATCTTATGGTTACCTATAATCATATAAGTATAGCACTGCTAAAATGTCTTGGATCTTGTTAATCAAACTGTACGTATTATAGTAAACTAGTTAAATGTTACCATGTGTGTAACCCTACGTAGTAATCAATGGACTTATAGTCATTTTTCAATCGTCATTAAAGAATGAACCAAGGTGACTTTCGTCAATCACATGACGTCGTTCGGGAGGCATTGGACACTATAGGACAACTTGCAATTTTCTCCTCATACTCAAACAAAACAGAAGAAACACACATTCCTAGTTCAATGGGAGATAAAATTGTGTGAATTGAAGGTTGTACACGTAGTAAGCAAGAGCAAGTTTTATGATGAATTTGATGTGTTATCCTCACGTGGTTATGATGACACATGTAGTTTTACGATGCTTCGAACATTCGATCGTAAAGCGACTGATACGAGATCACTTCCTTTGAAAGGTTTCATTGTCTCATTGTACTGTCATTTAGAATATCACATATGTCACATACATGTTTCGGTTACTTACATCATAATCATCGGTCTGCTGAGCCACCGACCTTTATTAATTCACTTGCAGGTGGTGTACAAGCCCTACTCCCGGGTATGCCACCTCCTGCATTAGAGGGCGTGCCTGCTCCGGAATTTTCACGTGCCGGAAATGGTCAATCAGTATCTGTTTCAGAGCTACCAGAGGGCTATAATCCAACTATAGATTCAACGCCACCCAGTACTATCTTGAACTTACGAGTCGTTGCAACGTCATACGAAGAGAGTAGATTGACATTGGAGTGGACTGCTCCTGGGGATGATCTAGACAGCGGAAAAGGTAACTTGGCGGCAGAATTGTAATCGAATCAAGTTAATGAGTTAAGTCTTATACAGCTTACATACTTACACAGCTACAAGTGTCACCAGAATACGGGGGGGGGGGGCTTGATTGAGCGGCTACTGCAGGTTGAATCACTTTAAATGATTGGTGAAAGATACATTTTATATACTGTACTCTTTGGCAATGGGTGCAGAGGAAGAGAGTTAACCTGTCCACATAGTTACCTTTCCTCCTTCAATAGAGGTTAAGCTACTAAGGAATGACCACACTATGACATCATTGGGATTGACATAATACTGAAGGTTACTTTCTTGATTGAGATCTGTGTAGGGATATTCATGTACAGACAGGTGTTAGGTTTCTGTTGTAGAGAGTTACTGTGGAGGTCAAAGTTTAAGAGATCTATTTGGGCCTACAAGTTGGAATAAAAAGAACATGCTGCCTTGCTGCTATGAATGTAATACAGTATTGTAGTAGTGGTATATACAGTGCTACTGTAAGTCTGTGCATCCTTGTGTACAAATCATCAATTAATATTTAAATTGATTCAACGAACAAACGACTCCTAACATGTGCTGTTTCTTTACAATTTCGATACTTTGACAATGAATGACTAGTATTAACAACTTTAAGTGGGGATGAATATGGTAATATCATTTCACTCTCAAAGTGATTTTTGATATCTAACATTTGTGTGATCATAATTGGTTGCAAATGTCTGTATGACGAATGTTATATCATTGTAAAACCATTGACAGAACATAGCATTCGGCGACGATACATTCAGTCTATATTTGGTTCTTAACAGTTCTTACTGGTCATGTATTGATAATGAAGAATTTCGGATACTGTTGTTCCTTCCGTTGGGCCTATTTTTGTTTGAAAACAAAAGCAAACCATTACAGCCACGTGAATAAGATCTTATGTTATTGTGTCTTATCTCACCTAACTATAAATATTGAAGTCATGTTTACCGGTCTTGTATGTGCCATTTGCTGGTTTATTTTATGTAGAAATGATCGAAATAGCTGCTTTTAACAGCCTCCATAATCGATTTTACGTTACTACTCTCTGCTTTTACGTTTCATAGCATGACTTTTTTTGCAATCAGCTATTCTATGTTGTTTCCCTCCTTCAGCCGTCCGTTATGATATTCGAAGAGCCGATACGGTCCAGGGTTTCCTAGGTAACTTCGAATCTGGCACACCTATTGAGCCATCCGACATAGTTAATGGAGTACTGACAGATCCTCTGTCCTTTGGGATGAAGGAAAAGTTCGTTATTTCTGTTCCAGTCCAGACATATGCGATGTCGTATAGTTATGCATTTGCAATCAAAAGCATCGATGATATGGAACAAGTTAGCGAGATGTCAAATGTTGTTATAGCAACGTTTGCGGACGTGATTCCAACGCCTGGACCAGTAGAATCGACCGAAGAACCAGCGTCAAGTCTGGAGGCATGGATGATAGCTCTAATCGTTGCCGCATGTCTATTACTTTTAATAGTACTTTATCTTGGAGTTGCCACGTTTTGTTTTTCAAAGAAAAGGAGCGACGTGAAGTCACAGCAGCATAGTTTCAATGATATTGAGGACAACAACTGGGAAAATCCCAGCCACCAATAACCCTGTCAGCTATAATTTATTTGTGTTATCATTTCGTACATACATAGAAACCAAAGGTAGAAAGAATTCAGTCTATTTTTAATTTGTCAATCCTTTTTTACACAGACGAAATGATATTTCCATGACAAAGTTGTGTTTTCATCAAATCCTAAAATAATAAGATCATGGACAGCCGCTTAAATATCCCAAGACTGTCAAATGTCAAAGATAAGTCAACATGAAGATCATAATAGGTATGTAAATCATAGGTATCATATCATAGGTATCATATCATAGGTATGTAAATCATAGATAAATCATAGGTATGTAAATCAATTGAAGAACGCCGCCATGATGATATTGCAGTGCTCCTGCAGGGGTAAAGGAGGGTTGCGCCAGGCCTGCCATGATGACATGGTAGTGCTCCTGCCATGATGACATGGTAGTGCTCCTGCAGGGGTAAAGGAGGGTTGCGCCGGGCATGCCATGATGACATGGTAGTGCTCCTGCAGGGGTAAAGGAGGGTTGCGCCAGGCCTGCCATGATGACATGGTAGTGCTCCTGCCATGATGACATGGTAGTGCTCCTGCAGGGGTAAAGGAGGGTTGCGCCAGGCCTGCCATGATGACATGGTAGTGCTCCTGCCATGATGACATGGTAGTTCTCCTGCAGGGGAAAAGGAGGGTTGCGCCGGGCATGCAATGATGACATGGTAGTGCTCCTGCAGGGGTAAAGGAGGGTTGCGCCGGGCCTACCATGATGACATGGTAATGCTCCTGCCATGATGACATGGTAGTGCTCCTGCAGGGGTAAAGGAGGGTTGCGCCAGGCCTGCCATGATGACATGGTAGTGCTCCTGCCATGATGACATGGTAGTGCTCCTGCAGGGGTAAAGGAGGGTTGCGCCAGGCATGCCATGATGACATGGTAGTGCTCCTGCAGGGGTAAAGGAGGGTTGCGCCAGGCCTGCCATGATGACATTGTAGTGCTTCTGCAGGGGTAAAAGACGTAAAACTTACCAATGTCCCTTATGGGCCAACATTGATCATTGATAGGTGGTAGGGTTGTCCCGCAGTCCCCCCCCCCCACTCCTGGCACCTCCTTGGGCACTCCTCTGATTTGAGGTCAACATCGGTAT
>JAIPMN010016112.1:0-18690 GCA_020650975.1 Apostichopus californicus
ACTATACACTTCTATACTATACACTTCTATACTATACACTTCGATACTATACACTTCTATACTATACACTTCTATACTATACACTTCTATACTATACACTTCTATACTAAACACTTCTATACTATACACTTCTATACTATACACTTCTATACTATACACTTCTATACTATACACTTCTATTCTATACACTTCTATTCTATACACTTCTATACTATACACTTCTATACTATACACTTCTATACTATACACTTCTATACTATACACTTCTATACTATACACTTCGATACTATACACTTCTATACTATACACTTCTATACTATACACTTCTATACTATACACTTCTATACTATACACTTCTATACTATACACTTCTATACTATACACTTCTATACTATACATTTTGATAAACTTCTTCTTTCGTTAGGTATCTACCCCTGATATCTTCATGATTCCTTTCATACTACACAGCTTTATACATTCAGTTACAAGACCTGTTACCCATGGAGTCAGTTACTTCTTGCCCTTGTTTTGACAAGCAAGAAAATATGCAAACCAGTTTTCCCAGGTATCAAACAATGTTAAAGGGCAGGTCATATTCTCTCCTTGATTAAGGGGAGCTACCTCTTTACTTAAAGGATGGGAGGAAGGGGGGGGAGTGGTATAAAAGACCACTGTGACCTCTAACATAACAACACCTGTCAACATTACCTTCCAAGCTCATCTATTTCCTCTCTCCAACCTTTGACATAGCAACACCTGTCAAAATAACCTTGCAAGCTCATCTATTTTCTTTGTCTGACCTGTACCATAACAACACCTGTCAACACTACCTTCCAAGCTCATCTATTCCCTCTGTTTGACCTTTGACATAGCAACACCTGTCAACATTACCTTCCAAGCTCATCGATTTCACCTGTCTGACCTTTGACATAGCAACACCTGTCTAAATTACCTTGCAAGGCTCATGTATTCCCTCTGTCTGACCTTTGACATAGCAACACCTGTCAACATTACCTTCCAAGCTCATCTATTTCACCTGTCTGACCTTTGACATAGCAACACCTGTCAAACACTACCTTCCAAGCTCATCTATTTCACCTGTCTGACCTTTGACATAGCTACATCTGTCATCATTACCTTGCAAGCTCATCCATTTCGTCTTCCTGTCTCTCCAACCTATCAAGATGAGCCCAAAGCTCTGCTTCTTCTTCCTCTCTTGTGCTTTGAGTTTCCTCTGCTCTCCCTCCATCTGAAAAATCTGTTTCCTTTTTATCTGGCACTTTCCCAATTGTTTCTTGTTTCCTCTTAGCTCTGTTCTCTATGGAGCAAAATTATTCATTTATTCCATGTGACGTATTAACCTGTTATTACAGGCAAATTCAAGAAGAATATAAACTGTTATATATACAGAGAGGGACATAGTAAAATACATCCATGCTTGGAGTTCATGTCAATTGTATCCCTGGAAAAAGCATATTAAAAGTCAATCATCAAACCAGCTGGATATCAATTTGGAAATTCATAATAGGATCTGTCATTTTAATACAGCCCTGTAAACAACTTAACATTTACCATCCCTTAAGAACCCAATCCTTGAGACCAATCTATTATGAAAATGTTCATATAAACTTAAATATTTAAATACTTTACTTCTGACCAATTTCTGAAAAATGTTTGGTGGATGACTACTTTTGATAAAATCGGATTGATAACTCTCAAAGTGGTCACTTGCCCATGTAACTTACGATGATCCTTTTGATGACTTGGGAGTCCCTCCCCAACCTCCCAATTCCAAACCTCCCCATCCTCAATTTGAATTACAGAATTACCTCTCCATTTGGCTTCCTTTTCTGGATCATACTCTTCCCTGATGTCAACAATGCCTTCTGTACCTGATGCTTCCTTCTGAATGTCAGCGGTAAACTCCAACCGGGATTCAAGTAACTGTTTCTGCTCTTTGAACTTATTAATAGTTTCTGCTATTGCTGTAGAGAGATAAGTCAATGTATACATATTTTGATAACAACGAAGAGACACAGTGAGCCATCACACCATTAGGCTACAGTAAAGAAAGCTAATTATCAAATTATTACAAAGGTTCTTCTTTTAATGTTATGAAATCACAACAATAGTTCAGAGCAGGTTGTGAAAGTTACTTATACAATAATAAACGACTGATGAATTTAGTTCAAATACCAGATATATACTGTGTGGTGAAACAAACACAAACAAATTAGATAAAAGTACACTTTTGATCAACAATAAAAACTGAATCTGTGGGAGAGGTTTTGCCACAGATCAATCTTTATGGCCATTAAATTTTCACATGACATAATTTTGACTCAGGAGAGTTATTGCTGAGGAACACTTAACATATTTTTTTAAGACAGTTTTACCAAGCCTACCGAGAATTACTCAAACAAACATTGCATTTGATGAAGCAGAATTTTCTACTATGTGAAAATAAATCAGTCAGTGATTAATTCCTTTGATTCCATTCTCACAATGAAACTTCTTTATCAGCAATAATCACATGGAAAAAGTAACTTGATGTACTAACAATATGTTGACACTTATTTCATTGTTAAAGATGAAGTTTATTCCTCAGGCCTTTTTCAAACTCCAGTCTAACCAAAATTTGCTTAGCTCTTTCAAAAGTACATGCAAAGGCAAGTTAAGGATGCATAAAAACAAGCATTTAAAGTGGCAGTCATTGTCCATTCGTACTAATTGGTTTTCTCAAGGTATGAAGTTACCATAGCAAGTAATATTACTCACCTTTTTTCCTCCGGTCTATAACCGCACAGGCATCTTTGGCTGATTTCTCTACGAACCAATTCTCACCAAGAAGGACGAGAATTTCATTGGTATGTACGAGTTGACCTGGCATAAATGCCAAAGGTCCAAGTGGAACCTGCAAATTACAGCAACAATAGGGGAAACATAATGAAGAAATTCCATCAAATCCCTGTAAAGAGGTCTGGGAATTTTATATTACAACAATTGTCTGTCATGTGAAACAACACCCATTGTTCAGCATCCTGGCACTGCGCAATAATGTTACGTCATATATGGAGGCCGGGTACACAAACGACTGCTTTTGTTTCCTAAAATGATTATATAACCTTATTGTACTACAAATGTGCAATTAATATGTATAATTAGTAAAAATACATTGTAAAAACAATGCACTTTTCCACACAAAATGAATAAATGCCAAACTTTTTATCTTTATTTTTTTTTTGTGCAAAATGTATAATTATGGGACAAGCTGTACAAGAGCTGTTTGATTTCTACTACATGTATGTTATACTCACCATAACTTCATAGCTGACTTTGTCTGGTAATTCTTGAAGCTTTTCTTGCAAATGGTTGTAATCTTCTTTGAATTTCTCCCTGAAATGAAGGTAACCAAAAACAATATTGATGTCATTTTACCTTATTAGGACTAATTACATGCTGTACATCACATTGCAATCCCAGAATAATATAGAATAAAAGTGTTCACCTGTCTGTCTGGTAGTGTTACTAAAACGTACTAAATTCAACACTGGGTCATTCACCATGTTTAAGCTGTAACTGTACTGTAACGTGTGTAAGGATGCAATGCTAATATTTCGCGGAACTAGCTTCTAATGCTATATCTATAATATATATAGGCTTTGGCTCCTGAATACTGTGCTTTCCACAGGAATTTAGTTGAGACCGCTGAATATTTACCACTGTCTGATCTGCACTCCGGTATTTCTAAGTTCCAAAAGTTGTTCTTCTTTCAACCTGCCCAAATCTTGATCCATTTTAGGCAATTAACTCATTCCTTCTCTTTCTCTAACATCATTCTTTTCTTATCCGAGTTGCATGGCTCTGATAGCAATGCAAACTGCAATTTTCTAGCACATTTGATGTACCTCATTCTGGGTTAGGAACAAATAAAAAAGATTTTCTGTACCGAGGCCTCATTGAAGGTAGCAGCCACTAAGAGCAGACACTAACAGCAGCCACTAAGAGAAAAGGACAGTAAGACATGACACACAGTACTACAACTGCGGTCGTGTGTGTTAGTTATAACTGACGCTGCAGTCGAGTGTATTGTTCAATTAGTGCATAAATAAGAAAGGTTTTTTTTTTCCAAAATCGATTAATTTTAGTTATGGAGCCTACTGAGATGTCCGGTTAGCACCAAATTAAAGTAGAAAGGTTCCTCTTTCACGTGGTATACCTCTACTATCGGTAACAAAAATTATTTCTTGACCAAAAGTGGCCATAAATTTTTAACCCCGATACGGACATCTCTAAACGCGCTGTATATACGTAAAGTGTAATGATCCCAAAAATGATTTATTTTTTAAAATCGATTAATTTTAGTTATGGAGCCTACTAGGATGTCCGGTTAGCACCACATTTAAGTAGAAAGGTTCCTCTTTCACGTGGTATACCTCTACTATCGGTTACAAAAATTATTTCTTGACCAAAAGTGGCCTTAAAGTTTTAACCCCGATACAGACCCCTCTCTAAACGCGCTGTATATACGTAATGTGTAATGATCAGAAAACTGTTTAAATTTTTGATTTTTTTCAAAATCGATTAAGTTTAGTTATGAAGCCTACTAGGATGTCCGGTTAGCACCACATTAAAGTAGAAAGGTTGCTCTTTCACGTGGTATACATCTACTATTGATAACAAAAATTATTTCTTGACCAAAAGTGGCCATAAAGTTCTAACCCCGATACGGACATCTCTAAACGCGGTGTATATACGTAATGTGTAATGATCAGAAAACTGTTTACATTTATTATTTTTTTCAAAATCGATTAATTTTAGTTATGAAGCGTACTGATATGTCCGGTTAGCACCAAATTAAAGTAGAAAGGTTCTTCTTTCACGTGGTATACATCTACTATCGGTAACAAAAATTATTTCTTGACCAAAAGTGGCCTTAAAGTTTTAACCCCGATACAGACCCCTCCCTAAACGCGCTGTATATACGTAATGTGTAATATTAGAAAACTGTTTATATTTTTTATTTTTTTCAAAATCGATTAATTTTAGTTATGAAGCGTACTGATATGTCCGGTTAGCACCACATTAAAGAAGAAAGGTTCCTCTTTCACGTGGTATACCTCTACTATCGGTAACAAAAATTATTTCTTGACCAAAATTGGCCATAAAGTTTTAACCCCGATACGGACATCTCTAAACGCGCTGTATATACGTAATGTTTCCCAAAAATGGTAGAGGTATACCACGTGAAAGAGGAACCTTTCTACTTAAATGTGGTGCTAACCGGACATCCCAGTAGGCTCCATAACTAAAATTAATCGATTTTGAAAAAAAATTAAAATTAATCACAATTTTAAAACTTTAAGCCACTTTTGGTCAAAAAATCGGCTTTGTTACCGATATTAGAGGTATAACACGTGAAAAAAGAAGTTTTATTCTTTCATGTGATGCTAACCGGACCTCCTAACTAGGTCGATAACTCAAATAAATCGATTTTGAAATAATAATACGTTTGGATAATAACACATTACCGAGCGTTTTGAGCTAATTTTCCCATTTGCATCCTACTCCTGTTAGGATCGAGCGGTTTGTAGCCATCGAATTTCAATAAAACAAAGTGTTACTGACTGTTTTTTCATACCACGTGTAAGAGGAATAACTTAACATCGTCATTGTACCTCTCTTGACTGTTGCATATTCTCATAAATTACTTGTTTAGACATTTGAAGAAAAAAAAAAAAATTGGTATAAAAATTTCCGCAATTTACGCCTTTCTCCACAAGATTTGGTAGGATCACAAGTTTCAGTTCAATATGGATGCAGAAATCGTCCACCAATAAATTCCAGAATTATATCACATGAAAGAGCAACATCTCATCTCTCATATGGTGCCATTATTGGCATTTTACAGTATGCATAGCGTTAATTATTATCGCTTTAAAACAGGTACGAAAAAGTAACAGTCTTGTTATTGTCCGCTAATTAAGGCTTCCCTTAGTGGCTGCTAGGGATCCACTTTTCCGCCACAGCGTACGCAGCGCTCGTCACAGTGTACAAACATCAGTGGCCAACGGCGTGTAACGTTGATGTATACACTATTGGCTGCTGTTAGTGGCTGCTCTTAGTGGCTGCTACGTTCAAACAGGTTGTACCGAGTAGCAGTACTATATACTGCAGTTCAGTGTACTTGATCGTGACGGCAGCACGCACAGGTATATGCGAGCTGAATATATATAGAAAAGTTTAGTATCTGGTTGGCACGAAAATATGGCTGCCAGTCCGCTTTTGACACAACAACAACGCGTCTTGAGGTTGTACAAGAAGGCAGTGCGTCACTTGCAATGTTGGTACGTTGATAGGTAAGTGAGAATCGTGAAAATTTTGCCAAACTTAATGTTTAGCTAGGTTAGGCCTAGTTACACTAGTATTAGTAACTCTAACACTACTACTACTACTAGCCTACCGTCAGTTAGCCTAGGCCTAAACCCATTTGAGTTTTGAACGCAGAGTAGCCAAGGGCCCAAACGCTAGGTACACACAGTAGACCGATGAATGAATTTGACATGTCTAGCATATTTGTGTGCTAGCGAAAGTTGGCTTAACATGAGCCTGGCCACATTGTATTTACCGGCCTAGCCTATATGATTGAAAGTTAATCCAGACCCCCTTCCTCCACCTACCCATAGCCTCATCGTTTTAGCATGTTTAGTACCAGTCAGTTGAAGTGAAATAATAATTTCTCAGGGTTAGACTACATTAGCAATCAAATGTTAAATGTTGCTAACAGAAGTAAACATTGTTAAGAAAGTCATTGCAATCAATGCCATATTATAAGATATCTTTTGTGTTGGTATGAAATGCAATGCATTTTCTTGTACACATTAAACTGAAGATCTAATTTTTTCTAACTTGCTCACCAGTAGAAGAATAATGTAGACTAAACAGCACTTCTGGAAAAGTAGGTATCAGTGCTGTGGAAGTCATATGGCTGGAGATAGTTTGAGTTATGCATTTTGATACATAAAATGATCTTTTACCTATAACAAATTTGAGATAGATATCCAAGACCTAGAAGTTTGTGGAGAAAGCTCATGAACCCTTCTCAAATACGGTAGACCATTTACTATGTTACATTTCTTTTTCCCTTTCAGAGTCGAATTCAGGTATCAGGCTGTGTTGATGCGTGCACGCTTTGATGAACAAAAAAGTGAGAAGGATATGAAAGCTGCTCTTAGATGCCTTGAAGCAGGAGAAAAAGAATTTTGGGAGAGACAGCATCCACAGCCATATATTTGTAAGTGCTTCAATTGTTAAGATCACTTACGAAACTATCAGTCAAAAAGGGAAAAATGTAACATCAATTTTTCTTCTTCCTTTTGCCAGTTATTGACTCATCTGGGGGAACAAGATATGAGAGGAATATACCATCACCAGAATGGGTAAGTGTGAGCTTAGAAAAGACACAGAGGTCGTAATGCAAGAGCCTGACTTTCAAGTTACGAGTTATCTTCTTAAAGCATCACTCTACTTTGCATTCAAAGCCTTCCACATTATGGCCAACCAATTGACATTCACACATACTTGGTTATCCCTCATTCTAAATAAGAAATATGTATAGTAAAAGACCATCGGGCTACTCCTAATTAGAGAGTTACAGACTGTTTAGTTTGGCACAGAAAAATTCTAAGTTGAAATTAATGGCTCATTTATCAACCCATCTTGTGTTTTATGGAGGACTATAGTATGAGAATATGTTTAAGAAACTTTATCTTTCTGTTAACAGGGACACAACCACATATATACTTCTGCAGAGCTTTAGTCCCACAGAGTAACCTTTTTGTCACTGGGGCATAGGGAAAACATTGTTCTACTATAACATACATTGAATTGTAAACATTGCATATATGTGAATCCAGACAATGACCTCCTGTTTCCTCCTCCTCCTTGTCCTCCTCATCTTCCTCTTTCAAGGTCTTGGATAACTGGCATCCAGCAGAACGAGCCAGATACCCGACATACTTTGCTCGCCGGGAGAAGAGGTTACAAGACGAGACAGCTAGATGGAAGGAACTGGTAGCCCAAGAGGAAAAACTGGCCATAGAAGGAAAAATTCCACCGCCTCCACCGAGACTAGGAGGAGAGCACGACGATCAATTTTATGTCCCAAAATAATTATTTTATGAACAATAGAGACAATAGAGAAAGGAAAGTTATTTCTCAGCATATTTGGAGATTGGGAATTGAGAAGTTTGGATAAGTGTGGAATGCCGTGGATTCAGTGTTATCTCTCTTCAGGAGCATCTTCCTTTTTTTTTCTTGAAATCTTCTTCGCCTTTTTTGAATTTTTGTAAGCATAGTGAAATGCAGCTCGACCTGCTGAATTTCTGTGTTCTCTGCAAGTTGAGAGTGTTTTGAATGGTCAATTTCTCTCATCGTGGCTGGAATACGCTGTAAACCTTCAGAATTTCTGTTAGAGTCACAGAGTGAAAACAAAATTATGGGGATTATAGTGTAAACCTTTTGTTGTTTATGTGGGTACCCTGTAGCTGCTGTTTTTCAAAAGAGTCATAAGAAGAATTTCTGACATAACTAAGACTTTTAGTTCCGAATCTGAGGAACATTTCTCACACCAAAGTATATTAATGATGCTAACAAACTTGTTACCAGCTCAATGGGCCAAACCAGAACTACAACACAAAAATTCATCACTTTTTCTGTTACTGCTGCTGTTGAAAATTCATTGTTTGAATTTAGCAAACTTGGCTTTTGGTTTGAAGGTTTCCTGTTTCAAAGAAGGGTTTCGTTATCAAAAGCATAGTCAGGAATTTCCTTTAATGGGCAGATGGGCACCATTATCATCTAGGGGACATGAAAATATTAAATATTACATGGCCATATTTCCTAATTGGTATCTGCCATATTGGGCAAAGTGATAATGAAGTGAAGAAGGTGTGGGGGAGGGTGACGATTTTGGGATGACACTGACCATATCCAACGTTTTTTTCCCAACTCCTGCCCGTTCCACGTTCTTCTTCCAGCAACAGTATAAAGAAATGTTGAAAGCATCAGTCTTGTGATGTTGGTTTGGATTACCAACTTTTAACATTTTTAAATGAAAAGAAAAAATCTTTTATTATGATGAATGGAGCATGTTCAACCTTAGTTCACAGATCAGAAATTAAATAAAGGCTGAAGAAATATTTCAAAAATACAGCTTGTTTTGGTTTCTTTCTAGCAACTTCTTATCCATGATTTAATAGAATTGAGTGTATTTAGGGTGTAAGAGTTGATTTATTTTCTTCCTCCCTTTCTATATAACTATTTCTCTTGCCCAGGACAGTACCACCATACACATTGTGCATTTATCTGTTGAACAGAGAGAGTGATATGTAGAAGTGTTATTTCCAGTGGCAGGTTGTATATTGTTGATGCCAAGGACCTAATCTAATGTTTGGCTAGATTCCCTTATAATGCAAGATCCTGTACCTTCAGCGGGGTACATTAGTTCATTAACTAAGTCAAGGAGGAAAGTGGTGCATGGAATTGATACGGCTCTATCCGGTGATAGTGTTGATGCACCTACTCTTGTAACGAAAGTGGACATATCACACGTGATATTTTGTGCATGGGAAATGATCAGAAAGTTCTATTTGTTGGCCATAAGTATCCTGTTGAGATAACAACACCTTACTATGAGCACCATTTACGGTATGGTGCAGCACCGTCATCTCCTACACTGCGGTGGAGCCTCTCCGTCATTGTTATGTCTCAGTTTAAGATCCTACTTCTCACCTACAAAGCGATCAACGGGCTTGCCCCTCAATATATCACTGACCTTCTTACTCCTTTGCGTCGGTCAACTTCAGTTACGCTACGCTCTTCCTATCATGCGCATTTGCAATTAACTCCTGGTCCACGTACCTGCACTCGTTATGGCAATCGTGCCTATTCTGTCGTTGCGCCTTCTCTTTGGAATGAACTCCCATTTTCGTTCTTGACTCTCCCTCCCTTTGTATTTTCAAGAGACAACTTTTTCCTTGGTTTCCTTTAATCCTTTGTCTCTTTCCTACTTTGTCATGCGCTTTGAAACGCTGTATTAAGCGCTATATAAATGTAATTTATTATTATGTTACACTCCCCCTCAGAAGAGAAATAACGAAACCCTCCAATGTCCTACTGACAGTGCGCCCTCACTATCGACTTGCATAGACGCAGAACTGTATGGCTCTGCGTAGAAGCTGCTTTGACGGGTATACGACGACTCATTGAACATGCTGTAAGGGTATTTGACGAAGTATCTGACAGGGGAAACCTTTTGACTATAAATATATATTTTCACTTGCTTATGTTATACTCGCGTAATTTTTCACTTGCTTATATTATACTCGCGTAATATAAAAACTTCTGCTCGACAGGTGTAACCACTCCCGGGAAATCTTTGGACTTGGGTATTTTTCTGAAATCTTTCTTAACATTTACTCACGTTCTTATATTATACTTGCGTTATAAAAGAACTTCTCGACAGAGCCGGTGTACAAGGGCGTAGGAACCGGTGGGGCTGGGGGGGCGCCAGCCCCCCCCCCAGTGAAAAATATGGTGGGGCGAAAGTATCATTCCGCCCCCCCGCTCCGCAAGTCAGAAAACCCCTTTTTCATTTCCAAATGAGAAAAAAATCTCATTTGGAGCACCAAATTGCATCTAAGGCCAGGTGAAAATGCAAAATTATTTACAAAATGGAGTGGGTGTTTAAGTGTGCTATATTGCACCAAATTGCATCTGAGGCCACCTGGAAATGCAAAAAAAATCCCAAAAAAGACCCCTCTCCCAGGCCGGCCATCAGTCTTCAGCCCCCCCACTCAAAAGTACTTTCCTACGCCACTGCCGGTGTATATAGCCACTCCCGGGGAATACTTTGGACTTTTCTGAAAACTCGCATAGGTAACGATTTGGGTCAAATGATGGGTGGTTTTCATTATATTACTGCGAGGGTATTTGACGAGGTATCCGACGCAGCTAAAATATAACTGGAGGTGTATAATTGCTACAAATACATCCAGGATAGCTAAATGGAACCATTTGGAATCCGTTCACAATGGAACCATTCAAAACCCGGTCAGTCGCGAATGGAACTAGTTGAAACCAGTCGCGAATGGAACCATTCACGAATGGAATTATTCAAAACCATTTCAGACCATTCAATTTCCAGTATAAAAGAAAAAACATTCAAAACCATTCACACTATTCGCGAATGAGTTTCCTCTTGGGATCGAAGGCATAAACATTGGAATCAAATAGCTACCAGGGGTGTATTACTTGTATATCTAATTGCAATAGAGCAATTATTACAATTATACAATTATTTTCTTCAAAAGAATACCTACTATAAAGGATTATGTGCCAAGTGAAGTAAATCAGAACATTTGTTCAAACGTACCCGCCGCATTCTTTTGCTGCAGCCAGTAGTGTAAATACGTTTGAAATGCTGACTATACATTCTATATTCTCTTAATTAGAAATGCAATTATTGGAACCAAAATAGTTCCACACTTCAGAAGGCTTGGGTTTTTATTTAGCAACTTGCTATAGTAAACCGATATCTGTGACTCGTTAGAAAGTGCAACGCCCCGGTGTCGGTACCGCCCTAGCTGTACGTACAACACTATCACAATGATTTTCATGGTTTAAGTTTGAATTTTGCTTTCCAGAAACTAAAATGCATGGTAAGTGGTTTAAATGCCTTTTTTTTTAACGGACTGCATAAATGAAATACTTAACGAAAGGAAGAAAATGTTTACGTGGATTAAAATTTGTACTTTTCTTTAAACGTGGCGGGTGGGGTCACATGTTCACTTTTCACGTTAAGTGAACACCCATACACAACTAATATTCGGCCAAAGGGTATTATTTGTTTGCAAGAAATATCGGCCAATTGAACCTTAAGTCACTAGATAATTATGACATTACTTGTTATCAACACATGGTCCTCGGTTTTGCTTGGGGTTAGATATTGATATCGATATTTCCTCATTCTTTGTTTAGTTCTGTGTATTATGATTTTTTTTTTTTGCAGTGAAGTGTGTTTGCTGTTCTGGACGGATGCCAATGCAATTAACTGGTTTTAGGTTAGTTTGCATCTATAGTACCCTAATTAAGTATGTTTACACTTGTTTTGGAAGGTTAGTATTTTCGTTGCCGCTGTTTACGTGGCGGAACCTAGTTCCTTGTCATTTCTCAAAACGAAGAATCAATTAATTAAGCCGCTTTCCATTAGCTAGGGTATCTTCCTTTAACTCGAGAAATAGTAAAGCCATTCTCGAGTTTTGGCTCGAGACAATTATAGGTCACCTTCGTTTTGTCTGGAGTCAATTGTCACTTCATTGTGGGTTGCGGAATCTAATATTGAGGTGTTTATTGTCAGCAAATTAATTCATCGAGTCTGAGTATGTGAGCTGACTTTGTATAACACTGATAACGATTTTATCATATGTTAAGTTGCCGATGGTCTTTTCATAATACAATACATTCATGCGATACTCGCTTACACCATATCCGGTTTTCATGCAACAATGATGAATTTTTACAACTTTCGCGCTCCAAGATAATGGGGTTCAATCAACGAGTTTAAGAAATCTGGAGGAACTATCACACAGTAAATACACGCGTACGCGCGTACCATGCATGGAGGGTCATGTGATGTGTTCCAGGGTGGTACTAATATATTACTCTCCCCATTACGCATGATGATATCACCCAACTAGTACGTAAATGTGTATGCGTGCTTAGAGCAGCAGACGACACCCGTTACCTAGCAATAACCGTGCCTGTAGCCTAACGTGATAGCTATATTCCCGTCGAGCAGCATTAGGCTCTGTTCCATGGAGAATTCCGTGGTTGCACTGAACTAAACATTTCCCCACAGCACCAAACGCTGCAAGCCCAATGTATCTGTACTTGTTCTGTGCCAGCATGTCTAACGTTAGAATATTAGCACTATTTCGTAGGCCTGAAGTACCAGTACCTTCTTACGCCGTTAGTTCCCATGTCCGATCCGTCTTGGTTAAAATCTTTCACGAAGTCATTAACACTATTCTCGAACTGCTACAGAGAAATATCAGTTTGGTACCACCCTGGAACACATCACATGACCCTCCATGCATGGTACGCGCGCGCCCAATTGACATGAATCCTCCAGATTTCTTAAACTCGTTGGGTTCAATTTCCAGTCACCCTTGTTGTACTCTTGTTTACTCCCCTGGTTGCGGAAGTGGAAATTATGAGAGATTTAGACTAGCGCATATCCATTTTAGTATGTATTCGAAGGCTAGGACTGCCAATGGTACACCACCAGCACACCAACAACAAGCAACCCTTCGCTACAATCTTGACTTCCCGTCAACCTGTTGTTAGCACCACTTGGGAGTGGTAACATATTGACAAACTTCTACAGCGCTGGTGGTCCTAGGCCTAGCCAATGTGGTACTGGTGGTGGTAGGTCCCGAAAGCTGTTCTGGAGATTCTTGTATAAATGCTATGGTCGGTAGGTTAGCAAAACGGTCCAAAAATTAACAACATGATCTTTGCATGAATTTTGTGTAATTTGGGAGATACTTGATATATTATATTTGCAAGGAGTAACCAAACGGCCTATATAGCCACTCTAAATATTTTTTTCACAGGAGGTACCCTGGTTATACATGAGTGAGATTGAGCCATATTTCCTAAGCTATTTTTGTTAGGAAGAGGATGATATGGAAAGGGGATGGTTCTTTACTTTGTATCTGTAACAACTTGGTTAGCAACACCACATGTTGTTGGGTGAGAGATTGTTAACTCGTCCCAGTTTCAGTATAGCCTGGATGATTAGTAAGGAACTTTTAGATTAGTGTCCACTGACAATAGATCATACATTTGTTTGAAAGTTTATGACCTTGACTAGAATGCACCCTAGATAAATTCTTAATGTCTAATGATTATCACTGAAATGATAGTAATGCTAATAAATCAAATTCATTCACTCATCTTTGCCATCCCCTTCCAAGGCTTGCAACTTTGGGTGTAGTAAAGTATTTGCTGCAGTGTGTAAATTGCACAATTATGTTTTCAAGAAGCTTAACATTATTCAAGCAATTCCATGAACTGAATTCAGGCTAATGGTTCTGCAACTTAACTCCATATTTTTTATTTCTGGCAATCTCTCTTTCAGATTCACTAATGAGCCAGAAACCATTATTTGTAGAAGTTCCGTCATCTCACTTGTATTGCCCAACATGCAGTGACATTCTCAGCGATCCTGTCATCAGTGTGGCATGTGGCCATACATTTTGCCGGGCCTGTCTGTGCAATTCAGATGGGACGGTCAAGGTGACCAATTGCCCAGTGGACAAGACATTTATCCAAAATGGTACCACTGTCGATAACAGGTACATTGATAGATTAACAATAACTATAAATGGGTCAGATATTCAAGAGATAAGGGGACAGAATTCGTCGACATTACAGACCAGATCTCCCCTTTTCGCAAATTGACACCTAACCATCACAGTATGTAAGCAAAACCGATGGTTCTCGACAGGTGGACCCCACTAGTCTCGGCTACAACTGCTTATATTTATGATGCCTGATGACCATACTAGACTCACAACTACATCAACATACAGCACACAGTTGCATTAGGCATGTTAGAGCTGCGCAGTGGCAGAGCTAAGGGTATTGGTCAGGGGGGCGAGAATGGTCTGTATATAGGGGCGCTTTCGACACTATCTAAGCGGAGCGCCACCACAGGTTGGCGCGGAGCGTACAGAAATATGTTGAGTAAAGCTACTCCCTAGATCGCCGGAAACTAATGACCCTTTCCGGTCCTTGCTAATTTGCAGATAAACGAAGAATAAATAGGTGTCATATCGCCATTTGTGACAACTCTGAAGTTTATATGGGTTTTGAAAGTACATGCGCTTCATCACAATCCCTGTGGTATCATTGTGAGTGCTCATGTTTTCGTAGCCCTGACACAATGCCTGTTGTGCCTATTAGGTATTCTGGACCTGTAAATGCCAACAATACCACATCTGGGGACCGCCGTTAGAGCATTTTGTCAGAAAATTACACCAACAAAATGTGACAAATGTCAATAGGTAGAGCGCAATAAAAAAGTCAATAGTCGCGAATAAGTAAAAAGTGGTAAAAAGCTGAAAAGGGCGCCAGCAGTCCATTTGAGTCCGTCACGGGGGGGAGGGCATTTGCCCCCCCTGACTGTATGGACGCCCCGCTACTGGAGCTGCTGCGTAGCGGTTGGGACTTCACACCTTTCACCTTTATATACAGTTCTTTAAAATATCCTTGTGCACATTTCATGCATTGATAAATAGTCCATCGAATTGTGAAATATTGATAAGTCTAGCTTTTGACACATTGCTCAGAAGAGATTTTCATCTTGATGAAGCTAAAGTCTTGGTTATATGCCATGGCACATTAGTTTTGTATTCAACAGAAATACTATGTGATGGTTCACCTTTATATACAGTTCTTTTAAAATATCCTTGTGCACATTTCATGCATTGATAAATAGTGCATCGAATTGTGAAATATTGATAAGTCTAGCTTTTGACACAATGCTCAGAAGAGATTTTCATCATGAAAGCTAAAGTCATGGTTATATGCCAAGGCACATTAGTTTTGTATTCAACAGAAATACTATGAGATGGTTTATGTAGTTAGCTATAATATTTCCATTTTCTCCCCTGGGTTTTTAGGGCTATCCTTTCACAGATTCAAGATCTGAGAATATATTGCCGGAATGGAATGAAGCGGTTGAATTCTCGAAATGACACTGTCGTGGTACAAAATGGTTGTCCAGAGGTATTGTCGATGGCATCGGCCGCTACCCACGTTTGTCAGTTTGAAGATACAGAATGTCCAAATAGCCCGATTTGCGGAAAGTTCAAGAAAGGCGAACTGGCGGATCACTTGTCAGGCTCCTGCAGTTTCGTAAGCTGCCCTAATAAAGGTGAGCTTGTCTATAAAATTTACCATTTCAGTTGATTATTTCTGTTGTGGTAAAATTAAATATATATATATATTACGATTTCAATTAAATATATATAAGTATACATAAGCTTAAATCAGAACAGAATCGATTGAAGATGAGCACTGACTAACAATGCTTTTGCAAGAGTTAGTAATTGACAGATAGTTTTACTTTAAATCGTTTACTTTGTTTAATACTAATCATATTTAATTATGAGGTGCATCCAAGGGTTCCAGAGGTTGGGTTGAGGGGAGGGGGATGTTGTCACATGTGCTTTGTCCCTAGCTCACAGGATGGCCTTCCACCCTAAAGCAATTCAGTACTCTGGGAATATAGGGAACCATAAACTTCTGCAGTGGCATGTTGTAAAACTGATCTTATTTGACCTTTTCAACAAACTGGGTGTTATTTATTTTAATAAACAATTAAATCTCTTCCAGCTGTTTCACCCCGAGTTTATATGGATAGATAGGGATTTTTGAGGACTCAAATTGGAAGATAAAATTCTGCACAAGACATTGCCCAATTTCTTGAATTCCAATTCCTAGTCTTTGGTGATAATGTTTTTTCCTTTGTTTTGAAGGTTGTTCCCATCATGGGACATTAGCTGATGTCAGAGAACATCAAACTACCTGTCCATTCTTCATGTCACAGGTGAGTGTCATGTTTGTGTTAGTTATTTCATTGTAATAATGTGGGATAGTGACAGGATATACTCTATATGTACTGATATTAGGATATATATGCCATATTTGATCAAGCAACGCCACTACAGATCCTGTTACGGATCATGCAAATGGAACTCTATAGTTGAATTAGAGATATGGTAGCTCCATCTAATAGCTATAATATACTTTAGCTGCACTTCAGATCCTTAGCTGCAATAACTGTCCTATAGCTACAAAAGTTATTCTATAGCCACGATAGTATATTCTATAGCTGCAAAACTATCCTATAGCTACAAAATTATTATATAGCCATCATATAGCTGCAAAACTATCCTATGGCTACAACATCTATCCTATCGCTACAAAATCATCCTATAGCTACAACTCATATCCTATAGCTACAAAATTATCATATAGCTACAGTTTATATCCTATAGCTGCAATAGCTATCCTATAGCTGCAAAACTATCATTAGCTTCATCAGCTATCCTATAGCTGCAAAGCTATCCTATGCTCTACAACATTTATCCTAAAGCTACAAAATCATCATATAGCTACAATTTATATCCTATATCTGCAAAACTATCCTATAGCTACAACATCTATCCTATAGCTACAAAATTATCATATAGCTACAATTTATATCCTATAGCTGCAATAACTATCCTGTAGCTGCAAGAAAGACCCTATAGCTGTATTGGAAATTGTGTTGCAGTAGCTGTAAAGAAGAGATAAAACAAAAGAGACTGTAGAGCAGTTACGGAGAGCCAGTAACTACATTAATGTCCCTAAAGCTGTAACGAGATAAGAGAAATGCAATATTGACCTATAGCTGCAACAGACATCAGATAGCAGGAATACAGTAGCTATAAAGAGATATAACATGAGAGACTGAACAGCTAGAATTGAGAGTCAGTAGCTAGAAGATATATCCTGTAGCTACAATAGAGAACTTTGTGTTGTTTTGAGTTGCTCAGAGCTGTTTCCGTACATAATTTGGATCGATGAAGGAGTTTTACAAGTGAACAATCTAAATTTGACGATTAACAGAAAACCATAAAACAGAAACAATAACTAACGGAAAAAGAAATTAATTTCTACTTTAGTTATTTTGACTTTTTCTTTCTTCTTTCCCCTTCTTTCTTCCTTCTGTTTTCTTTTTTAAATTTTAAATTTTCAGCTGATTTTCATCATTTTACATTTCTAAACGTTTTACAAGTTAACAATCTAAATTTTATGATTAAACAGAAAAACATAAAACAGAAACAATAACTAATGGAAAAAGAAATTAATTTCTGCTTTAGTTATTTTGACTTTTTCTTTCGTCTTTCCCCTTCTTTCTTCCTTCTGTTTTCTTTTTTAAATTTAAAATTTTCAGCTGATTTTCATCATTTTACATTTCTAAACGTTTTACAAGTTAACAATCTAAATTTTATGATTAAACAGCAAACCAATAAACAGAAACAATAACTAACTTAAAATATAAATTAATTTTCTACTTTAGTTATTTTTACTCTTTCTTCTTTCTTCTTTCTTTCTTCCTTCTGTTTTCTTTTTTAAATTTAAATTTTCAGCTGAATTCATCGATCAATACCCAGACAAATATTGACAAAACGATTACGACTCTGTATAAGAAGATCGGTGATCTGGAACAATCGAGGGCTGTAATGGAGCAAAGTCTATCAGAGCAAAGAAAGTAGGTTGAATTATACTGAACAGGGAATAATAATTGATCCAATATGGCATTGTAAATTATTAAATTCATATACGATCGCTACAAAGACGTGTTGCACGTTCTCGCCCATCATGCCTTGGTGTTTTTGGTTCCTTGCTAAAAGCAAAGGAACCTATGTATTCAGGTTGGCGTGTATGTGTATGCGTGTGTGTTGGTGTGTGTGTGTGTGTGTGTGTGTGACGCTTTAGCTTGTATGCACGATAACTCAACAAGGGAATTACCGATCACTACCATACTTGGTGGGTGGGTGGCCCATAGTGACT
>JAIPMN010016113.1:1015-15194 GCA_020650975.1 Apostichopus californicus
CGTCATTTTATTGACAAATATGTAAGTATTTACTTGCACATGGGTCATTTCGTACTTTTTGGTGAAATTTGGCTCTTCCTGTAGGTTGTCATGGTGAAATCGTGCATTTCTTAGGGGTGTCCGAAATTGGCAGTGTTCCGAAATTAGCAATACTGACTATACTAATCTCCCAGCGAAACTTGATGTCTGATGTTCTATTTTTTACTTGCTCTCAGAAATTGTTCTGTCCTATGTTTTACTGTGTCAGGGGGGATGGAGAAAATCCAGTTTGTTTTCTTTGCTGATGCCACTGTGTTCTGGAGCGTGAAGGTTAACGTTAACTTGATAAAAATAAGTAGCCTGTGTTATTGCAGAGGTGATGTGAAAAATGCAAAAATGTTTCTTTTTATTTCACTTTATTGTTTGAGTTACATTCTGCTGCATACCACATACTTTTTCCCGCCTGATCTGTTGTGATGAAGAATTGTAAATCTCCCCATTTTGTGAAAGAGAGGTTGGTAGCTTGAGTGATGTCATCATAACATGTCTTTGTATGTAATATCAGGTATGGAACTATGGATATGACCTTTCTAAGGATTGCTCTCGATCAATAACATGTCTTTGTACTTAATAACAGGTACAGATATGACGTTTCTAAGGATTGCTCTCGATCAATAACATGTCTTTGTACGTAACAACAGGTATGGATATGACGTTTCTGAAGATTGCGCTCGATCTGGCCAGGACTTCAGTCTACTCGCTGCACAAGACATCGACCAGAGATGTGAGTACATCCTCAAAAAGTGTACGCAAGGTAGCTCTTTCCCGATTGCAACCATGCATGCGTTACTTCCTATCCTATGTGATAGTCTCAGCTTATCTAAACCTGTTGATTCTCATTGTTTTGAGAGGTACTTGACCGTTTTGGAAAAGAATAATTTAGCGTTTAAAGTTTGTATAGCGGATCTAAAGCCTTTGAACTTTGTCTCTAATAATATACTATGGTTACTGTGTATAAAAACTGCTGAACATCTTTGCACTTATATGGCTTGTTGCCCATTTTTGCAAAGTATTGTGTTCTTTTTTTAAATTATTACGGGAGTTGGTCCAGGACATTTCAAAGGAGGGGTATGACCCGGAGGTTATTCAGGTCCCCCCTCCCCCCCCACTCACTCGCTCAGTCCCGTGACTGTGAAGTCGTCGGGGAGACATGACGCTGACATCGTCCTCCATGCATATCTGTTAGCAGCAGTGGCGAGCAGGTCTGGCATGTCCAAGCCAGTCCAGTTCTTCACATTGTCGGACCAGTTTCTCGATCCTCTGGCGTCCTCGTCTGCGATCGCCCTCCACAGTGCCCTGGGGTATTACCTTGGAGAGGCTGTCGTGCCTTGTGACGTGGCCAAACCACGCCAGTTTCCGGCATTTAACTGTTGACAGGAGTGGTGCATATGGGCCCACCAGGTCTCCGACCATTTCTCGAACATAGTCGTTGGTCTTACGGTCGGTGTAAAAGATGCGGAGCAGTTTTCTCAGGCATTTGGTCTCGAAAGCCTGGATTCGCCTCTTGCTTTCAGCCAGAAGTGTCCATGTCTCGCAACCGTAGAGTAAGATGGAAACGACAAGTGACTTGTAGAGCCTGAATGTGGTGGAGAAGTTGAGGTTACTCTTCCAGATCACACTCTCCCCCCCCCCCCCACACACACTAATTTAAATTTTAGATTTAAAATGGTTCATTCTGAGGCCTAGTTTGGCTATAAATTAAGTCTACACCCAAGGTGGAGCCATAAATTTTTTTTTTTTTTGGAGGGGTTCCGCATCTGGCAGTAAACCAAGAATGTGATTTATATTCAGGTGAACTAGCTTTGGAATTGGACACTACATATGGTTATACATGCAAGCTGCCTGCTGTATTAAAGAAATGCCACAGTTAAATACTAGATGTTGAATGCTAGAATCACCAACAGTTTCAAAGTTTACAGCAGGATTTAAGAAGCATTAATAATGTTACTAGTATCTATTTGCATGGTATTCATAGCTTTGTTGGAACCTTTTTCATGTTGCACTAATGTCTCAGTCAAGCATACTTTCACAGTGTTTACTTACCCGCTACTGAAACTTGCTAGCTTGTGACAGTACTTTGCTCACTTTGTTTTTTTTAATGTATCTAATCTTTATACGCGAATGAAATGTTTCATTTCTCTCAATCAGCATATCCAGAGAAAATCAAAGGAATGGGGCATAAAAATGGAGACTGTTGCTGGTAAGTTTGTTATTGCTGAGTCATTGAGCTATAAATTTGGACTTTCTTTGTGGTGAAAGAAGAGGTCTTTACACTGAAACCTAGGCTCATTCAGATCTTTGAGATGAATCATACTTTCAGGATGGGAAGTTTGCAAGTTACCTTTCGTCCTTAATTTTATACAGCGACAGTTTGTACATTTGTACATTTGTACAACAGTTTCTCAGGACATTGAAGGAGCACTTTATAATTGAGATTAATATTTGTCAAGCAAAGAAGACTTAAAATAAATTTTATTGATCAAAAATGCTCATTTTGCACATTTGGACCTCCCTCTCTGTTCTCCTATTTTGGCAATGTTTCCAAACATTGAATTGTACAAGGTGATCAAACCTATTTATGTGAAATGAAATTACTGCTTAAGCTTCAGGATGACATATACATGTCATTCCTTTCCTTAAAAAGCTGCTTTTACAAGTAACTTTAACAGCTGAAATCCACATGATGAAAACATTAATATTAGAACACGAGTTACCAAACAGAGGTTGATAATTGGTGTTATTATAACATTTGCGTGTAAAATTATTGAATAGCATTTGGTAGTGTAAACTGTAAGTAGTGCAATAATAATATACAAATATTAGTACTAATTAGTACTAATCGGTACTACCTCACTCTTAGGTTCTCTTGGAAATGATTTCATTTGTTTACTGAAAGCCTCATACAATACTATTGAAAAGTTTGATTTCATATGTGTTTATTATAAATTATACAGGCGGCTGGATAGAGCGTTTTGAACCAGAATTGGATGTTAACATGTGTATGTTCAGTGTTAAATAGGGTGATAATTTATCTTGCTTTCTTTTACCACAGAATTACGATTTAACTTGCCTGCCTCTTACAAATTTCATAAACAAAAATCAGTAAGTATAGATAAAGTATGAATTCTATTTTTTTTAAGGTAGCATGCAAACTTTGAAGAATAAATATTAAGAGATGTTGTGTTTACACAAGTAGATACAAAGAACTTTGTTCAGAACAAACAATAATGGAACCTTAGTGTTCTGGTACATTATGAAATAATTTCCTTGT
Source organism: Apostichopus californicus (assembly GCA_020650975.1). Classification (NCBI taxonomy): domain Eukaryota; kingdom Metazoa; phylum Echinodermata; class Holothuroidea; order Aspidochirotida; family Stichopodidae; genus Apostichopus; species Apostichopus californicus. The sequence goes on from JAIPMN010016113.1 coordinate 4,326, forward strand.
AAAAATATAATTTCAAGGTTAAACATAATTTAAATGGTCAAAAAAATAATTTTACAGCCAAGTTGTTTTTGAAATAAAATCACATTTATTTGTAGTAGTTGCATCTATTTTTTAAATTCTTGAGTAAGCAACAGGGGAGATAGGGGTGGGGGAGGATGAGAGCCAGGGTTTTGAAAAAGGAAGGGGTATGTCCCTGTGGTATCTTATACATGTGTAGGTGGGTCTGGGGTCCCCCTCCCAAAACAAAAATTAATTTTTAATTACCACAGCTTGATGGGAGTCGAAATATGATGTGCTTATCAGCAGTTAACTTTTTAATGAGGCACAATCCCAACAGTCATTGTAATGATGATAACCATGAGCTCGACTCTGCCCCCCCCCCTTCCCTCCCTCATAATTTCTGTCTTGTTCCATTTATGTGAGACATCAAATACTAACAACTCAATAGTCAAGCTTCCACACCCTATGACTCTGAGATCTCGCTGAAGACCCTGTGAAGTCATCCATCATGTATATCAATTGAACATCACCTTGGTACATCAACAGCAAAGAAGGCAAAAATCCTGGGGAAAAAATGTTAATCTAGGTGGGCTTGTTCTTCTTGTCCTTGAAGTTATCTCTATCACAAGCTATATGGGCAGTAGGTATCAGCCTTCTTTAAATTAAAAAATTTGTTTTCTTTAAATTTAGTTTGCCATGTGTCATGCTGAGAGTAAATTATTTTCCTTTTTTTTTCTGTCCATATCAAAGGTTGACATTGAAGTGGACCTTCTCAGATTTAGTTTTCATGAGAAAAAGAACCAACCAGGTGCTGCATCTTCCATCGGTAGGTGATATGCCTCACTCAGTCGGTGCAAACCTTACCTGACTGCACCATCGGTTGCAGCTGTTAAGATGAATGTCTGTCTTGAGGGTCCTGATCAGCCAGAGGTCAAAGAAATTGCTCCAGATGAAGCAGGGATATATTCCTTAAATGACAAGGCTTTTGTCATCTTAAAGGCGTTGAAGACTCGTCCCAAACCGTGTTCCGCGCTCTGAAAAAGTTAACTTTCCAATGCTTGCAAATGACGTTTTCTTCTTGTCGATACAAAATGCAGACAGTAATGAAAAGTGATACCTTGTTATCTTTTATCTAGACCTGAGATGTCCACACTGCTACTGTATGTACACTGTGTTGTGGGTATTGACCGTAGCTGTATGTATTGACTGTACACCAGTGTCTAATTACCGACGGTAGAAAGCTATGTGTGTATTTTCTGGGATCGATGGTGGTGTCAAACACTAGGTCAGATTACCAGCATGAGACGTTTCTTTGTGCGCGAGTCTTCACGCCCTTTAAATGTATTAATGGAGGTACAAATTTAGTGAGACAAGCTTGGCAAGATAAATCCAGGCAAAGGCAATCATTGTCGCCTTTTGAATGATATCTTGTATGATATATCAAGATGGTCATATAAATTCAGAATGATAGACTTGAAATAAATCATGTAACATACTACCAATGCAATATCATGCCTTATGTCGCCAAAATAAATGGTTAGTGCTGAGGTTATGGATAGTAATACTTAAATAAATTTTTAAGTGATGCATTATCTAATAATACCACTACAATCTTTCTTCCAATGGCTGTAGTGCATTCTTCATGTCTTTCTTGTTGCCATGGCAATTATATCACTGTTAGAGGTTATTATGCTAGGTACTTTGCTGACAAATATGAAAATGGTCACTTAATCTATTAAGAAATGTCTGGATGATTGCTATCAGAATTGTTAAATATCTAGTATGTCTATTTGATATCGTGCTGATAGACGGTGATTCTATGTTATACAGGAGTGACCATGGCCAAGACCATTTTATTATAACTGGATTGGAAACACCGCTGGCTGGTGTGTCCATCCTCACAGGATAACCATGTGTCCAGTTTCCTGGCTACTTTTTATTGCTTAAAGCAGGATTTTGCGTCCTTTTCTATGGTTTTTCTCAATCTCACTGATTCCACGATACCATAACGACATACATAACTAGCTTATCTATTCAATCTTACTTCAAATGGTGGCATAAAAGTCGAGAATTTTACACATTTCAACTTTGTTTTTCTCGAAGATATTTTCCGTTGGGATCCAAATAAACCTCGCTCATAATATGAATATTTAAAAGCTATGAACATCATTGGCCAATACGTAATTCAACACCATGCTTGATTTGTGTAGATTGTCTACGGCAGTTGTACCAGGGAGCTGTTAGAGTCCAGCTCGCTGGTTGTACCAAGTTACCAACTCGACGTTTTGAATCTATTTTAGCAAAGGCTCATAACTTAACCTGCATCTCTGATTGGTTGAATTCAAACTAGTGGGTTGGGGGAACTGTATGCGATTATTATTAAATGTGTAATTTGCCGGTGGACACTTTTCGCAATATCTGCAAATGTCCTTTATTACTTGTTAATTAACGCTTTTGGCAGGGAAAAAACTTGGCTAATATCTTAGTTTGCTGTTTTGTAATTGATATATGTAAAAAACTTGATGGACTTGTCAAAAAACTGGAAAACAGCGACAAAATGCAAAATGCTGCTTTAAGCTTACACTTTGAGTCTTTTGGGTAAAGTCCTAGGAACCCTTTGCCATTGGTTCAACTTCCTAAACTCTTTTTTTTTATCAATTCTGTTAATATGTACTCAATAAGGTTGGAAAAATAGGGGCTAGGGACTGGGTCAGATCTGTGCAACCTGTACTGGTAAAGCCCAAGTGGTCCCTGGTTCCAAATGGCTTTGAAACAGGAGCCACTTTTCACAGAAAGAGTGGTCTTAGGTCCTGAAGACAGAAACTTCACCCAGGATGCTGGATGAATGAAATGTAAATAAGAGACTGAATAAACTTAAACAGAAAGTACAAAGAAGTGTTATTAAACTGTTATCAGATTGTTTCTTTATTTTGTAATTTAACAATTAGCATACATTGAGCAACAAACTTAACCAAACCAGAAAGCCAGTTGGCTTTGTGATTCCCTGTTATACAATTGCTCTAAGTTCCACATAAAACTCCAAACCATGGACGTTTGTGCGAAGCTTTGCAACGGATTTTAAAAACTGACACACTGACATGGTATTCATTTTAAATTGGTTAAGCACAATATACATGGTCCCGAATTTGTGATTACATTTGATATTTTTCGCATATCTCCCAGCTGTGATAAAGAAAAATAAGGATAAAAGAACTACGTAACTGAGGAAACCTCTGCAGTTATTTTGAATCCCAAATAATTCTTACATAGAAATAGAACAAGTGAATCAAACCCAGATTGTTAAAAGAGAATACAACCATCTATTTCAGCTACTTAAACTTCTTTTCTGACACATAAAGAACTTGGATAAACGGTACAAGGTTTTCAAGCATTTTTAATGCTTTTCTTCAAGAGCTACCACTACTACAGAAAGCCTAACAGTACACAATGTCATAGTACAGGTTAAAAAGAAAACCACTTTACTTGTTTGGTATTTACTGTTGCTATCAGGTTGCACTCCCATGAGTTCCATAAATTGTGACACGATTAAAGTATTAAAGATGACACAATCATCAATGCATTATCTAACCAAGCAAAGGCTTAAGGAAAGGAAAATATCTATTGCACAAATGCTAAAATAAACTTTTTTCTTTGAAAGAGGTTTCCATAAAATAGCACACATTATAGCAAAACAAATAATGAAATATGGCATACCTCGATAAATTAATTGAAGATCAAAATGGAAGAAGTTGAAATATATGAGACATCTGAGGATTCTTAAGAGGATATTAAAGGCTTTCGGAGGTTTAATATTTACTGTTATCTATCTCATATTGATTCTTGTTATTTAATGCCAAGTATGTTCCAAAATTGGTGGGGGGATATGAAAACTACAAGATAGAAGTAATAATATGGATATTTGTTAACTTAATCGTTGCAATTTGCCATATTAACGGATGTTTGTTTGTCAATTCTGGGAGTTAAAAAGAAAATAATTGTTAATATCATTTCTGATTTGGAAGCCCCAACACTACTACCGCTACTAGTGTACAAACACCCCTTTATTGAATATAGATTACTATCACAGTGTTATTCTCGGACTGTTCATTTCAGGGTTAGCATGAATTTCAGGTAAGGAAAGTACCCTTCAGTGAGATAAAATGGAGGATCACCCCTCCATCCCCTTGATTGAGCCCTAGCTTGATTTACCCTAACTGCTTAAGTACATAACTGTACAGATAAAAATGTTAACACTAAAAAAAATCATTTGCTCCATCCTCCCACTGTATAAACAACATAAATATATTGCAGGATTTCCCCAAATAATATAGATGCTTATTTGTGAGAACATCAAAACTGCAATGGTCCCTAGGAGCTTTTTCAAGGCTTATTTAAATGAATCATAGGTTAAAATTTTAAGGCACAGAAAACATACAAAGTGTAGTAGAAGACACTCTGACAGCCTGATGAATAGGCAGAGCAGGGGTAAATGGGGGGGGGGAGGGGAGTGTTAAAGGCAGAATTATAGTACATTTACCTAAAAAATGTGAAAAAAAATGCTGCATGTGATGATCAAATTATGAAGGTGCAAACTGTCAAAAGATGATACTTTTTGTTTCCCACTCCATCCTCACACAACCCCCCCCCCCCCAAAAAAAAAATCCACCTCCTCTTGTGTCCATATTATCTTTTGGACCATCAATTCATGATAAATATAAGTGTCCAAAGTAAGAAGTCTCATGCACTCGATATATATTATATATAAAGTAACCTCTAGGCCAAAGTTATTTCCAAACTTGTGTTTTCTCCCCAGGCTTTTACAACAGACTAAACCATTCTAACCTAAAATATAAACAAGGCACTTTATTCTAAGGTTTCTTAACTCTCCCCCTCCCCTCCCTGCCCATTAATGGAACAGTCCTATCTTACTGTTTCACACAATTATGATGTCTTAGATATTATTGTATAATCAGTTCTGAGGATAACATACAAACCTATAAAAAATAACATGACTTAATACCAATGAGGAAGAACTCTAAACTTAAAGCAGGAAGATTATTTCGGTTTTTTGGAAAGCTAGCTTAAAACACAATATAAACAAACACTAAACTCTAAAAAAAATATTGCATGTTTCTAAGGGAATAAACACATAAATCTTTTTGAGACACATAAATCTTTTGGAGACTGGAATATATTCAATTTACGTTAAGTTGAGGTAAACTTTATAATAAAGCAGCTTCCTTGGAAGTCGTAGCTGTTTGATAATTAAATCCTTTCGTAAGTTTAGGACTAAGTACATCAAATAATAAAATACTATTTACAAACAATCTCTAAAATATCGATTATACAATGATAAAGCAGCTGACTAATTTTTGACAGTAAAATTTAAAAAACAATCATATTCCTATCAAATTCATCGTTTTAATGTTTGGTATTCAGCAATTTTCTATGTGGGATTTCATCTTCTCTACAATGGTACAATACTACAATTAGCTGTTAATTACCTTGAACGGTCCAGGGGAGTAGCCATATTTTTTAGGGGGCCCAATACTTTTTTGGGAGAGTGGGAGGCAGGCAGAGTACTGCTTGAACCTATTTTCTCAAAAAGCACCAGAATATCTCTTTTACTGTACAAGTATTGAGATTTGACAGCATTACTGCTCTAGTTAATTGTAAAGTACTAAAGTTTAAAGTTGGATGCAATGTTTATCATAAATGAAGATAATCATTAAATAATAATAATTGAGAGAATCTTATAAGAAGATAAATCATAATGACAAAATATTTTTGTCTTTCAATTCCACATCCTCTTCTGATTATTCAAATCGGATAAATTATTCAGATTTTGTAGTGAATGAATGAACGAATCAATCGTCAGAATGATAAAACTGCGTCAAGTTTAATTTACTGCTGCCACAGACATACTTATTTTCCATTGTGTTTTCACAAAAGGCATTAATGCTGTAAAGGTCAGCTATGGAAGTCAGGAACAGATCTGGCTGACACTTATCATCAATCAATCGTCGATGTCATTTGCTCAGGTACCAGAGGCTTACTACAAAGGCAACAACTCCATTTGCGATGCAGATAACATAACTTGAGTGGAAGGTATGTCCAGAGCGCTTCCTGCAAAAAAAAAGAGGAAAAGAAGTATTATTGTTAGAAAATGTTTGGAGCAGCAACAAGAGGTCAAGATTCTGTCTCAGTTCCATCAAGTTTTAATGACATGAAGAGAAGTGGCTATCAGATGGTCTGATGATTATCTTTACAATTCAAAGCAATTGCAATATTCACTTGTTTGGATATTATGTGACTTATGTGATGTGAACTGAAGCAACTTTCAGAAGGGACTGAGGAGTATGATTAGAATACAGAGAGAGTCTGAAGCTCACCTTATCGGACCGAAGCTAATGTTGCAAATTAGGCAACAGGGTAGACCAGACTTGTACTTATTAGTACAAGTGAAAGCAGAGTTGCCCTTTGTATGAGTACAATTTAGAGTATAAGGCTCCAAATACAAGTACAGTACTCAACATTGCAGTAGTATCAGATTATTATAAGATAACTTAAAAAATGCGAAGGGAACAAATCTATGAGGGTAGGTACCAGTACAGGTAACTATCCTAGAATATGTAACAGTACTAGTAAATAGTGAACAAATAGTGAACAAATTATGTCTTATAGTTTTAACAGCTCTGTGAGTTTATCTCTGTTATACTATGCTTCCTGTAAGAAATACTACTACACATCTTTATACTAATTATTCAGCAAATTGTCCATTTTTCATAGCATCTTACAATGATATGATACAGGTAGATAAATTATCCCCTGTACACTCACTACAAGTACTGGCATGGACCACTTTAGTAATTGCAGAGTAGAAAATGGACATTTTATTCACTATTGTAATATTTGTATTTAAATTACAAAAGACTTTTTGGTCATTTAGTTGAGCTTGTAAGTTTGTGTAAAAGTTGAACATATTGCAAAGGCCAACTCTAACCCAGAATGAGGTGGTTGCTCAAAAACTTTTAAACTGCCTGCCAGAAAAGGGAATTTACAAACTACCAATTTTCCTGAGAAGTGTGCAAAGCATGTAAAGTGTGACAATGGTCACTGAGTCTCATTTACCAAAACACGATGCAATATCTTCAAATTAAATACAGTATCAGCATATGTTTAACGAATAACGTGATTGTCCCATTCGTAACGGTAAAATCCCCATCCCTTCCCCATTGCTTAGGAAGTAATACAATGCTCGTTTTACAAATTCAAGTGATGAACACAGATGAAAAATAGCTGTTACGTTGCACCTTCTACTTTTGGTATTTAGACAATTACGCGTACAGTAAGTCATGAATTTTGGCCTTGGAAATCTTGGCCTACCGAAATCTTGGCCTACCGAGACTCTATATTAGATCTTGTCAACCAATGGAGAAATGAAAGAGCTAAACAGCTTACTGTTTGTTGAAGGTTAAGTCCTGGTGGATAAAATTGAAAATCTGAGGAATTATGTTTCTGTTTTGTCATGATTATTGATGGCCTGGCATACAAGAAACAATAAATCCCATCAGTCAGTCACATCTATGGGTGGGTCTGAGAATATTTTTGTTTCTTAAGGAAGATAGATATCTGAGACATTTGCTAGTGATACCGGTGCTGTGGAGGAGTGGATAAAGGCGGTGGCATTTGAAGCAATGGGGCTTAGTAATCGGGAGGTTTCAAGTTCGATACCTAGCCGGGTAATACTAAGGTGGGTTTTTAATCCAAGAGCAAAAGAATTGGAAGCCACCCGACGTTTAAGTTATAATCCATAAGCCCTCGCCTAAGCGTCGTAAAAATAAATATTATTATTAATATTAATTAAACCTCACCTAAATTTTTGAGGTGATATTGGTGATGGTGGGTTTGAGCCAGGCTCCAAGGAATCACTGAATGTTACCATCCACGAAATGACCACGCAGAGCAATCCAAGGAACATCGACTGAATCAAGGGATACAAGATATCTACCGGGGAAGAAAAATAAGATACACATTTATACACCATGATGCAATGTCTGCCAGAATCTCGGAATGACTGACAAGCCTGTTTGGTCTCTATGACAAATTTTGGAAAAAATTCATCTCTTTGATTCTCCATCTACAAAAACAAATATGAAAAAGTCACAAAAGTCATAGCTTTTGAATGATGACTGTATTACCGTGTGACAGGGGAGTCCACACAAATTAGGTCATGTTGCAGAGTTCAGTTAGAAAATAGAAGCTGTGATAGGTATATTATCATACTAAATTTAACTTTTAAAAACATGATATGAAATGTCCCTTACAGAAATTGACACAAATTGTGCAGCCTTGCATATAATGATGATCATTTGGGTCAACAAACCAGTGTCTCTGATTTCCTGCCTATGAGTTGTATCTGTCTAAGAAGATTATCTTTCTTTGGAACAGTAACATAATATAAAGGCATTCTGCAAAGAAGCCAACTCTGAAGTCATTCAAGCGTAATAAACAGTGGTCTTTCCTGGCCATGAAGTTTATGTACACAAGAGTGATAAGCATCCAGCTCTACAGCTGGAGGTGTGAACTTCAGTAAAAACTTTCTGCTGAAAACCCGACCTGTGGCCCATATATCGGGAATTCAAGAGTGTTCAGTTCTGTAAGGGGCACTTTCATACAATGCAAATAGCATGACAATATGTGTAACTTAATGTGACAGACAGTACTGTACTTGCAAGTCAAATTATTACCATTTCATCAAAACACTACTTACAAGCAATAAATCTAGGCTTAGTCGAAGGACAAAGTCACACCACTGAGCAAAATCAGAGATATTGCAATGATATCTTAAGCCCTAGCTAAGTTACAAGCTAATACTAATAGCTTCCTTTAGGCCTAGGAAGATATCAAGCATATATAACTAGGTCAAACTTAACATTTATAAATTATAGGACAAGGTGACCGGATGTCCCAGATTCATGTACCATCCCCAGATTATATGGACTCAATGGGATATCACCAAATTGAAACAAGGCCATGAATTATTTCAAATTAGATTAGGCCACGTTAGGCTTCACATTAGGCTTAGGCTAGTACTAGTAGTAGTGATAGTACACGGCCTTGGCTAGGAAATTGATTTACAATTTAAGGTCACATACTACTGGTAGGTTTCACAGATATAGGGAACAGTTAGGCTAGTCATACTACTAACCGGATAGTAAGTAAGAAAATAGGTTTTGAATTGTTCTGGAAAAGAGGAAGGAAGTTGCTATCACTGCTAAAATGAAATAAACAGCTTTAGGGAAGACGCCTCCTATTTCCGACTCCGAAGTGGATTCTACAGACTCTGGCCATTCTGTCCTAACGTATTCAATTCCCGTGTCGTTGATACCATGTTTAAATTTCCTCAGACGAGTTGTCTTATGACTGTTACTGTTGTTGACATGTTTAAGACCTTGTCCTCCATTTTCCTCCAGTCCGGCGAAGGAAAGTTTCCTAGCCAACTGGTCCACAGTTCTCTTCTTTGGCATCACTATCAAAGTGTTTGCATTGCAAGCAGTTTAAATTTGCAAAAACGAATTGCATTAAACTCGGAGAGATTCCTCTCGATCAGTTCAGTTAAGAGAAGTTGCAGTGAAGCGGTAGAATCTCTAGCTCTCTGAACCGATGTGCAGGTTTTGAGCTAGCGTACCTCAGATTATGTTGTTTACTTTTGAGGCTTTAAAACAACAAATCGTAATTCTCTTCAAATTCAAAACACACACTTTATTTCTCTGACCATAATTATATTGGGGTCTCCTGCCAGAACAGCAGATGGGTGATTACAGAGGAAGTGTGACTCACATATAGAACGAGTGCAGTCATTCGCAAACAACTTTGGATCAGGAACGACATTTCCACATGCCCCAATGCTTCCCCGCAAACCAAAGCTGGTACTTATCCAAAATGTAATAATAATAATACATAATTTTTATATAGCGCCAAACAAACTATGAAATAATTCTCGTGGCGCTCAACAAGTGTTACAACAGGGGCGTATCCAGGATTTTCTAACCCGGGGGGGGGGGGGGCGCGAATACTATCTAAGCGGAGCGCCACCATCGAAATATTTCTTTCTGAAAATTCGGGCGATATGCTGAGAATTTTTCGGGCACCTACTGAAAGAAAAATAAATTGCAATGATGTAGCTAAAGGAAATGAATAGTTTAAAAATTATCTCCTTGGTAATAAAAATAAAGTTCTAAGCTTGGCAGACTAATTCGCCATTACTAGTGTAAAAGAGAGTTTTGACATAATTGGATCTCCATGCTTTTTCTCCATCTACGTAGGACAATTCGTTGTTTACATGAGCATCCCGCGGTATTCTGCGCAACTTTCAGTGACCGTACGGTACATGATGGCATGCGATGTAATAACCGATGCTTGCTTAAGTGACATTGACATTAACATCTTGAACGCGCGCGGAGTGCGCGAAAATGTTGGTCATATTTTTCGGGCAAGTCGTTACAGCTCCCCAAATCAAATTGGGCTGCTACGCCTTTGACTACACACATAGACAGTTTTGAGGCTTTTCATCCTAGAGCGCCATTTTCATGCTCACTGATATGATGTAATATCTGCTGTTTGCTTACAAATCCGAACAGGCGCGTAGCGAGGAATTTGCCAAGGGAGGGGCGAAGCCTGTAGGCAAACTATCTAAGCGGAGCGCCACCATGAGTTGGCGCGAAGCGTACAAGAAAATTTTGGCCGAAAATGTCTTGCAGATCGCTGGAAATGACACTTCCCAGGCCTTGTAAGTTGCATCTAAGCATTTTCTATTTTGAAATTACTAGCGATATCATAAAAAAAAAATACGCTCGGGGGGGGGGG